>PVLC010043020.1:0-12599 GCA_004027655.1 Graphiurus murinus | reverse complement strand
TCTCTCTCTCTCTCTCTCTCTCTCTCTCTGGACTGAGTCTCCTTTAGGCAGGCTTTGAACTCATAAAATCACAGTAGCCAGCATCATGCCTTTTCAGTTCATGCTACACGCTTAGCTCTCATGTCATTTTACATTTTGGGTTCTCACTCATGTGCTCAAACATGCTATAAGACCATGTTATATCTATGTTATAAGACCATGGAAAGAGGGCTTAATGACTAAAGTAGTCATGGTTTTCTAATCTTTGCTCATAACACTGACTTTTGGTGGACTCTACCCTGAAAGGGCCACCTTGCTGTTTACATAAGAAGATACGCAGCTGAGCGTTCATGCGATTCTATCTAGAAGTTTTGACGCAGCAACTCTATCTTGCTGAATAAACATGATGTAAAAACATCCTTAGTGGCTCTGTCCTAAGACAGCCTTTCTTTCCCTTCTAAGTATCCTGCTTTGCAAGTGCAGCCTGGAAACACAAGCCCACTCCCGTGCTCAGAATGTTTGCTGTCTGTTCCCAACACCACAGAGTGTGTTCCTGCCATCGCTCATTGACAATAAAAAATGTGTTTGTCTGGATGTCAAGACAATGGACAGGTTTCTGTGTTCATGAGCCTGAGACTGTTCTGTTCAGACACAGACACAAAGAGACATTCAGGAATTTGGGGCAGACATAGAGCCATCTATAAGTCTACTCTAGGGCAATGGTAAGGACTGTTTTAGAGACCATTTATCTGTTTTGCATGTCCCACTCCTTAAAATATGTCCATCTGCTCTTAGCCCTCCAATGTATTATTTTCACAGCAATCAGGAAAAATTTTTAATGCTGCAAGTATGGCCAATGTTTTCTCAGATTCATATCCTGACGTATTTTTCAGTTGCTTTTTGGCTTAAGATTAAACTCTGTAGATTCATGACACAAAAGCATACAGGGTCACATGACTCTAGAGTTCTCCACTGTCCTCCTCCTTCTTTCTCCCTCTCCCTCTCTTTTTTAGTACTAATGATTGAATCCAAGGACATTCTATCGCTGAGCTATACCTTTAGCCCTTTTTTAGTTTATTTTTTTTTTTTTTGAAACAGGATTTCAAACCTAGCAAACAGGTTTGCTAGGTTGTTGAGAGTCTTGCTACATTGCTGGGGCTGGTCTCGAACCTGCAATCCTCCATCTCATCCTCCCAGATACTAGGATTATAGGCATGTGCCACCACACCTGTCTCCGCCTTGCTTTTTGGTCTGTGTTCCAGCCACACTGGCTTTTCCTCAGGGTTCTGATTCACCTTTGCCCTCTGGTAACTGGGCTCTGCAAATGTACTCTTCTTGGCCTGGAAAATTCTCTTTTTCTCATTTCACCTAGTGAATATCTACCCACCCTTCAGATCTCAGCTCAAGTGACACTTCCTCAGTGAAGCCATCCTGATCTTCCTGCATTATATAATAAAACCTATTATAACATGTCCTAATGTCAGTTCTGCAGCATTGCAGCATTGGTCACACACACAGCACAATTAATTTATTAATTTTTTTTCCTTCCATAATTGCCGGATCCACATCTTTTTTTTTTTTTTTTTTAATACCTGTGAACCATCGCTCAGATGATATTGACACAGAAGAGAGCCGTTCTTTTTTTGTGTGGTGTTTGTATTTTTTGAATAAATGAATAGGTAAATGGATAATTTTTCTTGCAGGCAGGTTTGCTCATTACCAAATTTGCTTCTAAAATTTTCAGAAAAGTGACATTCTCATGTATCAACAATAGACTCTAGACCAGTTTTCCGGTGCATCCATGAAGCCATACATTTATTTGCCTCCTATTTGCTTTTCCTACTAACTGCTTTTGCAGACTCTTGTGAAGATAAAGGCTGTGACCATCTGAGCCCATCTTTCCTCCCAGCTCAATCTGCCTGTGAAGAAACAATGACTCAGAAAACTAATGGGCCCGTCTCCCTAACGATGGCAATGACTTCACTGCCGGTGATTTTTCTATTAGATTTATAAAATTGAATCCAAATGAAGGAATTGCCTTGGGGCACAAGTACCAAAGACATAAAATGGATCCAGAAACACAAATCAAAACACTGACCAGTATATGTTACAGGCAACCACAGTACAAATGACGAAGGTTGAAAGGTCAAAGAGCAAAAACAAAAGCTTCATTGGATGGGGACATGGTGAAGTGGGAGGAAGCCAGGATATGCAACTGGATAAGCTTGATGTTGTGGCTGGTAAGACCTGGACAAAGATATAGTCAGAGCAAGGATAGGTACTATCTGTTAGGTACCCACTTGGCACATTCCATTAGAAGTCTTTCATCTTTACAATAAACATGAAAAGGAAGCAGAATTATTTCGTGTGTGTGTGTGTGTGTGTGTGTGTGTGTGTGTGTGTGTGTTGCTGGGGATTGAACTCAGGGCTTCATGCTTCCTAGGCAAGCACTCTACCACTGAGCTAAATTCCCAGTACCTTTTTATTTTTATGTTTAAATTTTGAGACAAGGTCTCAGTTGCCCAGGCTGACCCTGAATTTATGATCCTCCTGCCTCAGCCTCCTGAGTAGTTGGGATTACAGGTGCATACCATATATTACTTCCATTTTTAAAGTTGAAAAAACAGACACCCAGAAGACAAATATGTTTAAGTCACAATTAGAATGCTAGTTTATCTGATTCCAAGGCCAAAGGTGTTTCCACCTAAATACTTCCTCTCAGCAGTCCTCTCCCAATACTTTCTCCTATAAAGTGTGGGTAATACCATGCAGGATTGTCATGAAAATTATTTCCCTGTGATGTTGCATGGAGGATGCTTAATGCCCAGCTGGTTTAATTAAACATTATTTTTTATCCTCCCTATTTCTTATCAGCTAAGAAGTTCTTTACAGATCTTATTAGGAACTCCTGAATATGAGTTCCTTTTCTTGGACTCAAGAAGGGGTTCCTCCTTTATAAAGTACATATCACTTCATCCAACACTAACATCACTAGTGTGTTAGCACTCCATTACTGCAATAAATACTTGTATATTGAACTTAGAAAGAGAAAAGTGTTATTTTGGCTCCCAGTTTTAGAGATGTCAGTCCACGACCCATTAGCCCTGTTGCTTTTCAGTCACCTATCACCGGGGTAGCACCTGACAAAGCAGCTTTCCTCATGGCCAAGGAGCAAAGTAGAGAAAGAGGAAGGGGCTAAGGTCCCACTGTCCCCTCCAAGGGAATGCTTCTAGTGACCTAAAACCTGCCACTAGGCCTTACCTTTTATAGGTTCTACCACTTCCCACGAGTGTGACTGGCAAGGTGCCAAGCCACATGGGCCTCTGGGGAACATCCCAGACTCAAACTCTAGTAACGAGATTTCACTGCATTCTTATCAAATTTTCCCACATGACAAAACTAGCTAATTCTCTGAGGGACATCGGAGTCAGAAGAGGACCCAGACCCTCAGTGTCTCTGTACCACCAGCCCGGGATTCTTCTCTACAATGGATCAAAGAACACGGGACAAGTGTTGAGTTCTGGGGCCTCTACTAACATGAAAAGTATTAATAATAACAGCTTATTTTTTTGAGCTCTTAATTTGTATTGGTTACCACATACTAGGTATGACTTATCACATTTACTCATTAAAGCAATTATTTGATATATGCATAGTTTTTTTTTATCACTCTTTTTCTAGGTAACAAAATTAAAGCTCAAGAAATGGAAGACCTTCTCTAGATTAGGCATTTTAGTCAATAGAAATATGAAATCTTGAATCATATTCACAGCTATTTTGAAGCAGACAAATGCTCAACAGAGTTTCATTGAATTCCTAAGTGGATGACAATGACCTTGATTCTTCCCAGGACAGCCATGTTTCTGCCAAACATCAGAAGCCTTGACCAAAAGCAGCCTCCTCCAGCTGCAGAATTTTACTCTGTCATTTCAGAGGGATCCAACTGAGAAACCTCTTCCTTCAGGGTTCTTCCCTTGAACTTCTAGGACATTCCTCTACTCTGTTGTTCAGTTCTCACCTTGGACTCACATAAGATTCACCTGGGAAACCTTAGAAACTGCGATTCCCGGGGCCTGCTTTGGGGTAATGGGATTCCATGGGCTGTTGTGGGACAACCAAGCATATGTGCCCCAGGTGCCTCTCAGGCATGGCCAGGGCTAAAGCCTGTGACAGAGTTCTCTCCTGCTAGACTGTAGCTCCTTAAAATAGGGAAGAGTCTTTTTATTCTTTTAATTTCCCATGTACTGAGAATAATGCCTGAGATGCTGGAGACAATATTATGGGGCAGGTAAGAGCCTGGACTCTGGTGTCAGACAGTCTGAGTGCAAACAATGATATACTACATTTTTAGCTGAGTGTTTTGGGTAAGTTATTCAACCATTCTAGGCCTTGTTTCTTGCTCTGAAAAATGGGAAAAATTAATATCATTTCCTATGCCGTTTTTGTGAAGTGGTAACTGTTAAGTAGTCAGCATAGAGCCTTGTTACACAACCAGCCCCGGTCAGTGCGAGCTATGCAGGAAGACAGAAATTCCATCAGCACAGAACTAGGAATGCCGACATGTGACTGTCACTGTGCAAGCACACTGGGGGATACAAAAGAAATGAGGTGATAGCCCATCCACTGAGTATATACAGACATCATTCCAGGCATTTTACAGCATTATTTTTCATCCTTATAACAATACTTTCACATGTTACAAGTCGGAAAGGAGGAAATATACCAGGTGAATAACTGAAAGTCTTCGACATAATTATTAGCAGCAATGAGAACTCAGATTTGTCTGGGTGCAGAGTCAAAATTTTCCACTTTATTACCAAGACTTCAAATAAACATCCATTCAGTTCACCAATATCCATTAAAGGTCCTCTGTATGCTAGGTACTCTGCTTTCACATAGCTTACATTCTACGGCAGGAAAAAACAGGCAATAAATAAGTAAACGGACTTATACCATGTCTGGCAAGATAAGGGCTATGAAGTAAAAATAAAATAGTGGAAAAGTAACTGGGGGCGGGGGAGAGACAGAGATTTTAGATAGGAAGGCCAGAAAAAGATTCTTCAATGAAGAAACATTTGAATGATGGATAGGATAAAACATGATTGGACTCTGGGTAGCTTGGAGGATTTACCACAGACCTGGAAGATGGATACGAGTGAAAGAAGAAAATTGAAGCTAATTTTAAGGTTTTGAATTTGAGTAGCTAGAACAGAGTTCTTGCTTATTTCTTAAGCTGGGAAAAACATTCTGAACAGGGATTTTTAGGGGGAAAAGTCAGGAGTTCTGTTTTGAGATCTTAACTATTCAAGTAGAACTGTTGGGTATGCAGTTGGGTATACAAGTCTGCATTTTAGGTGAGAGGTTGGAGCTGAAGATACGAGTTAAATAGATGATATTTATTTGTTTAGTATTTTATTTATTGTGGCACTGGAGATTGAACCCAGAGGAGTTCTACCTCTAAGCTACACCCTCAGCTCTATTTTATTTTTTATTTTGAAACAGGGTTTCACTAAGTTGCTGAGGCTGGCTTTGAACCTGCAATCCTCCTGTCTCAGCCTCCCAAGTATTGGGATTACAAGTACATGCCACCATGTCCAGCTAAATATATGAAATTTAAGATATGAGAGTGGATGAAGTCCCTAGGAGGCAGCATAGATTAAAAAAAAAGAATCGAAGCCAGGCATCTTGACTCGCGCCTGTAATCTCAGTACTTGGGAGGCTGAGACAGGAGGATTGCAGGTTTAAGCAAAGCCTCAGCAATTTGCTGAGATCCTCAGCAATTTAGTGAGACCTTGTTTTGAAATAAAAAATAAAAAGGATTGGGGTGTATCTTGGAGGTAGCATACCCCTAGGTTTAATCCTCAGTAACAACAACAACAAAAAAAGAAGAATAAAAAAGAAGACTTTACCTGGGCTCCATTATAATATTTACAGTTCAGAAAAATGATAAGAAACCAGCTGGTCAGCCTGAGCAGGGCGGGCCAGTGAAGAAGAAAGAACTAGAAGGGGTGAACCTTGAGGCCAAGACAGGGACTCTTTCAGAAAAAAGGCTGCGCTCCTGCCTTGCATGCCCGTGCAGCTGACAGCGTGATCAGAGGAGGACTGGCAAAGCACAGCGGGCTTTGAAGAGAGTGTCAAGAGCTGTACAGGAGGGGTGGCAACAAGTACAGGTCACTCTTGCCAGGCATTTTCTCTGGAAAGGGGAGCAGGGAGTGGGGCAGTTGCTAAAGGAAGATCCAGGTGTATGAGATGACTGGTCAAGGTGAGATGATTTGCAGCATATTTGTAAACTACAGTAAGTAAGTAAATAAGTAAATAAATATATCCTGTGGGGCGTGGTGATGCATGCCAGTAATCCCAGTACTTGGAAGGCTGAGACAAGAGGATCACAGGTTCGAGACCAGCCTCAGAAGCTTAGTGAGGCTCTCAGCAACTAAGCTAGACCCTGTTTCCAAATTTTAAAAAAAAGCAAAATAAAATAGGGCTGGGAGTGTAGCTCAGAGGTAAATGCCCCTGGCCTCAATCCTCAGCACCATAAAGAAAAAATCCTGTAGAGAGGAGAGACGTGGTGCTGATGGAATAGAACAAGTGTGGAGTGCGTGTGTGAGCTGAGGAGGGAGGGTCCAGCTCCCAGTGGAGGCTGGGTCTTAGAAGAGTGCAGTGACCAGCCATCCACTGCACACAAGACTAGAAAGTTAGACCAGAGCAATGACTCTCCTTAATCCTCACCATAACGTCTGGAGGTAAGCCCTGCCATTTCCCTGTAACCGAGAAACAGCGTGCTTTGGGGGAAGATGTTAAATGTAGGTGTGTATTTGTGAAGTTGAGAGATTGATGGGAAAATGAGCAGTCTGGGAAGCTGTAGGGGGGAGGCTCCTTCTGTGTGGGCTGTGAAGAGTGGGCTGGGTCTAAATATGTGGAAGGGACTGGGAAGAGAATTAAAAAGACATGAAAAGTAAGCATTCCTTAAACATGAAGAAGGTTCAAGATCCATTCATCCATTCTTCACTTGTACCCTGGAGAGAGACCACGTGGGTTTCAATCCTAACCCTGTATTTAATAGCTGCGGATCCTTGGACAAGTTGCCTACCTCTTTGGAACTTGGGATTCTCATGTGTAAAACGAGGGTAATAATATTTGGCTCATAGGATTATTGTAAAGAATGCACCACACACAGAAACCCACACACATTTACCTCCATACCTACATGGGTTGGGAGCAAACAGTATGCACCAAATGTTTTTCTTATTTTTGTGTTATTGTTTTTATGACATAAGAGTTAGAAAAATGTGTATTTTTCTGTGTGTGTGTGTGTGTGTGTGTGTGTGTGTGTGTGTGTGTGTGTTTGCACTCATGTGTAGATTTTCAGCAGGCCTGCTTTTTGGTGTCACTGGAAGATACTCTGCTTCCAGATTTCCTTCTGGTGAAGGAAGAATCATTACTGATAGAAGGTGGGTGAGTCTGTTTATTCACTCTCCTCTTCAGTCCTTAATTTAGGAGGATTTCTTAAGCATCTACTCAGAATCAAGCTTTATGCTAAAACAGGATGCAGAAGCTGAAGGTAAATGGGGCTGAATCCCTGTGCCCAGTGGCTCCTGGCCACCAAGCAGACAGACATGTAAGCAGCCTGTGCCAGTATGACCTGAAGACGGTCCTCACTGACACAGGGAAGGAGGTGACAGCTGGGGGAGGTTAAGAGCACTGATATAGCTTCAGAGCGTTTAGGCCTGGGGCTTGACTCGGTCACTTTACTTAACTAGCACGTTCTGTCTGAGTCTGTTTCCTCACCTGTAACGTGGAGATGGGGCATTTAAAACAAAGGACTCTTGAGAGGAGCCACCCAAAGGCTGCACGCGGCCCTGCCACATGACTGGGGTCCTCAGGACTGGAGGCAGCTGCTTCTCCTTCTCGGTGCTGGTGCTGTGGTTGTGGTTTGTGTGGTTCAGCCACAATGCCTTGGGAGTTGTCCAAGAATCCTTCCTGGAAAGACTTGAGCTGGGTCTTCAGGGAGGAGTAGGGGTTTGCAGGTGGAAATGTGTCGAGGACAGTTTGAGAAAAGGAAGGGGGGTGCATGGCGAGGTGCATCACCCTCGACCCTTTAGGGAAAGGACTCGCTCAGAACTACACAGATGACGTTCTGCTGTGAAGTTAAGCCCACAGAAAAGGACGAGGCAAGTTTCCTTCTGCTTTGCTGGCCCTCCCCGGCCTGTGGGTTTTGCTTTCACTCTGTCCTGAATAGTTTCTTTCTGGGTGTGATTGGGATTTTGTTCCTCCAATCCTGACACAATTTTCCTGGACACATCCCCTCCTACCAAGGGGGAGTGGGTTATGTGCTCCCTTAAGGAGTCCACAGAGCAGGGAAGACAGTCCCACTGTCTAATCAGACTGCTGGTCATGCCTCAGCTCTACCCAGCTGCCCTTACTTCTGTTTGTATCCTCTGATTTTAACCTAAAGAAAGTATGGCTACAGGAAGATCCTGAACCACAAAAATGGAGACAACTTACATCTATGTAAGGGTTTGTGCTTTTTGGAAAGACTTCCCCATATGATTTTAAATTTTATTCATCCATCAGTCTTGGAATTTGTCATCTCATCATTCAGTGTAAATTTATTGAGTACCTATTATGTCCCTGGTATTACTTTAGTCCTAGAGGTACAAGAGAGAGTAAGGTTACACATGGGTTCTGCTTCTACAAAGCTTTCAGCATAGCAGAGAGACAGATATTAACAAACAGTCATATCAGTCTATTCACAACGGCAAACTAGAAGGAATGCTCTGGAGGGAGAAGCCTGTTCTCAGGAGCCGTGGTCAGCTGAAAGTCAGGGATGGCTCCTTAGGTGGAGCTGGGAGTTTAAGGTTGGCATTAACAAGGCAATAAGGCAGAGGGGAGAGAGGGCAACCTCAAGGCCTGTGTTTGGAGGGAGAATGTTGAGGGATCCAATGACAGCCTGCGCATGCAGCAGGAGGCCAGGCAAGATGGGAATTTTCCAGCCCTGGCAGGAAATCAGGCAGGTGTCAGAACATGCAGGGCCCTGCAGGCTGTGGGAAGCCACTGCAAGATTTGAGATGTGTGTTTGTGTTTGAGGGGGCGGGTGGTAAGATGATCATGTTTTTAAAAATCATTCTGGCTGCTATAGGGAGAACCAAATCTCCATTTGATGTATAAAAAAAACAAAACAAAACAGGCTGAGGGCTGAGAGTGAGAGAGGAGAAGAAAAGGAACTGTGAATCTCAAATTCTTGATTTACCCTTTATGGGAATGTGCTATTGTATATCATATGCTTAGACAATGTCTTGGACATATTAATTGAATGTAAGTGAAGGCTGATCATCATTGTTATTTTAATTATCATTAACACCCCATGTATGGCAGTCTGAAGGTATTTCTTTGCAACCATGGAGTATTATTTTCCATATTTTGCAAATGAGGAAACTGAGGCTCAGAGAAGTTAATGACCCAGCATTGTTGGCAAGTGGCAGAGCTGGGGTTCAAATCTCAGGATCTGCCTGTATTGAAATAGCAATGTCAAAGCAAAGCCAGGAAAATAGCCCAAGTCTTCCAAGTGTGATGCTTCTCTCCCCAGGATTGGTGAAGCTCTTCAAGTTGTTCTAGAATACTCTCAGAGAGATTGGGTTATTTGTATTTATTTGATTTTCACAGGTATAGTCACAAAATGTTCATTCTTTACTTTTTAGTTAAATAAAGTGTGAAGGTCATATCTGAAACTTTTCCACATCTGTAACTTTTCCATTTTTCATGTGGAAGATCGCATCATTGCTAACAATATAAAAAGAAACACACATGCACGAGAAACTGGTACTCATTCTGATATATTTTTTTCCTCAGACATATTTTAAATAGGGTAACTAGTTTTGTGTGACACAATAATGTGTTTGAGGAATTGCTTAAGATAGTATAATAAAGAAGCCAGGCATGGTGGTACATGCTTGTAATTCTAATACTTGTGAGGCTGAGACAGAAGGCTCTCAGGCTTGAGGCCAGCCTCAGCAACTTAGTGAGACCTTGTTTCAAAATAGAAAAAATAAAATAAAATAGGGCTGGAGGGTGTATCCCTTAGATAGAATGCCACTAGGTTCAATCCCCCTTATTACACACACACACACACACACACACACACACACACACACACACGATAGATAGTTACTATAATAAAAGAAAACTTGACTATCACATGGGACATTAAGCTCAGAAATAGTACCTGTCATGTGCTGGGCTTTATGAAGAACGTTACTTAATTGTCACATTTAATTTTCAGCATCCATAGGAGGAGGTCTTCTCGTTCCCATGTTATAGATGAACTTTGGCACAGAGCAATGAATAGCTGTGGCCCTGCTCACCTGCTGTCTAACTCGTGCGTTTTCCACTCTGCCCCAGGGCCTGAGGGCCTCTGAGGTTGGCTTTATAGCCGCTACTATCCTTATCCATTGTCTTCACTATGTTTACAACAAGTTTCAACCCATGTCTCCTCTACCAACTCTGCCCATAGTGGGTGAAGCAAAAATTGCTTGTTTTGACACAAAGTGGGATTTCTCTGTTGATGGAACTAACCAGTTCAATTTGACTTGAACAACAGTTCAATAAAGGCTGTTGTGGTAGTATTTTTGTCTATGCGATTATAGGATGGTTAGTTTGATTAATGTAAAAAACAGCAACTGAATGAACCAAATGTTTGGGTTCTCAAAGTTCAAGTTGGGAGGAGAGAACTGGAGAGCCAATTAGAAATGCAAAAGCCATCTGGGGAGTTTCCTAAGTGCTGTTAGGTCTTTCGTATTTACAAAGTTTTCCTGGAGATTTTGCTCCATGACTACTGCTCTTCCCTCTCCTCCCCCCAATATATGTAGGATGTAGGGACTTATTAGGTTTCTATCCATGAAAAAGAAAAAAATTTCCCCATGCACCGTTTACTTTAGCTACCAAAAACATTTTAAGGGAATTATGCAATTGTAAAAAAAAAAAAAAAAATCTGTGGGATAAAATGGCTATAAAAATGCCATCTTCAGTCTCAATTCAAGGATTATCCCAACACATCTGTTCCCTTTTCCTGGGGGTACAGATGGAAGAAAAATCACCTATGGTATAATATGTGCTTCTCATTTTATACTCAAAGTCCTGAATACCAGGCTCCTGCTCTCAGGATGAGAAACAAGGTGAGCTGGTCACCACCCTGTTCTGGAAGAGTGTGGTTGGGCCCCAGGTGGGTCACAGAGCCTCACCATCCTCTAACTGTTCAATCAAGTACCACTTGTAGGACAGTCCCTAAAGCTCAAAAATGTCTAGCTAGTTGTTTTTCTTAAAATTGTTCTCTTTCAAGAATGTGTCAGATTTAAAGAAGCAGTCAAGTCACATATAGAAGATGCACAATCAGCTACTGACTAGAGAAATGTTGAATCCCGCAGTGCTTAGTGGATTAGGAATTGCTAGAATGTTTACACAGCTCACACATGCACACAGAAAGTACACACATGGATGCATATCATGCCAGGACAGAAGGTGGAAGAAGAGGTCTCCAAAGTCAACAAGGGACTGGGGAATGTGCCCAAGGCTCATCTGCCTTCAAAGCATTACTTAGGACCCTCACAAACCACATTTCCAGCAAGTGCTGAAAGTCTGCTGTGCTCCTCTGCTCTGTAATCCAGGTACAGACTCTGAGTGAACCAGTTCAACAATCCACACTCCATAGTCATGTGCTAAGCTCATTCTATTTTGCTAATTGCTTTCTTGGGCACGCACCAAGTTATTAAACAGACAGTGACAAAACAGAGAGCTTGGATAAATGTGTGTGGCAGCATTCACTAATTTTTTCCCCTCTAGCACTAGTTCTAATGACTTGTTTGCATGTTAAAGGGAACAAGGGAAAATTGGCAAAATATTTCGGAATTATTTTCTAATCAGCTGTCAGCTTTGAGATCACCTTTGCAACATTATGCTGCTCTTTGGAAAACACTTCCCTTTCTTGCACAAGACAGGCTGATTTTAGGAGCAGATCTAAGTCTGAAAGATACAAGCTTTTGCCAGAAACGACAGTCATCCACTAGCTGCAGAAAGCAGCGTCAGCAGAACCTGTGGGAAGTCAGATACCAGCCCACTTCGTCCCACCCACCCAGACACTCTCCCTCTCTGGTCTGTACCTTCCGTGTGGCAGCTGGAAGAGAGGATGGTGTTCGGAGGTCTGAAGATGTAAGGCAGGTAACGAGAGAAGCATTTCATCTTCCAAATAAAAAATAAAATTCTAAATAAAAAAACAGTCTCCTGAATCCATAAGGATTCTCCCGGCCTTCAAAGCTGGCTACATCACCAATATGTTTATGTAGGTTCTCTCCCAGATCTGCAAAGCTGGGGAGCCCGAGGAATAACTGGAGATGGGTCCCATTTTGCCATCAGCGCCAGGAAGCACTGCCTTACATTTCTGCATGCAGCTCAAACTCAGAAGCCCCCAAGCAAGCCGGGATATAGCCTCTTCATTGGCTGAAGCTCCTCCGAGCAGGATCTGCTGAGTAAGTCAGTCCTGCCTGTAAACACACGCTGAAATGCTCTGCCTGAAACCTCTACCTTTTCCCGTGTGGTCAGTTTCTCTTTTAGCAATAGAAATCCAGCAG
>PVLC010043019.1:0-12700 GCA_004027655.1 Graphiurus murinus | reverse complement strand
ATTTGTCTTTGTATTGTGTTGTGTTAACAAAAATGCATTAGAAAATACATCAAGAAAATAAGGGAGATTTTATTTTAAAAAAGAAAATAGTGTATAGACCTAAAGAGATGCAGCCTTAGTGTGTTAGTAAGCTTTCTGTTACTGTGACAAATAACTGAGGTAAATAAATTTATTTGGCTCATGGTTTCAGAATTTTCTACCCACAGTTGGTTCATCCTGTGGCTGAAAATCTTAAGTATTTTTATATTTTAAATATTTAATATTTTAAAAATATCAATATTGATTAAAAATAAGGTATGAGCAAGTGGTCATGAGTTGTAACAACTGGTAACAGAAATAGTAGTGACAGCACTATTCTATGTCCCAAAACAAATTGAGATAACTTAGCACAAAAATTAATAAGGCATGAATATTAATTTTCTATTGTGAATTATATCCTATGACCAATACTTAATCTTTATAAAGCTTTGTGGAATATAGATAATTTACCATTAATTTTCAAAATATAATTTTGTTGAATTATTACAAACATTCTAAGATTTATAATCTAAATGAAAAAATATATAGTTTCTTTTCAAGTATATACTGAATACTTAAAATATTTATTAAAATGCTGCTACAACTTTAACACATTTTTTACAGCAGGCATTTATTTGTGTGATCTCTGGTTATGATACAATACATTTAGAAATTAACAGAAAATGATTACTTTTAAAAGTCTAATTTTAGACTTAAATATTTTATTCCTATTAGAAAATTATCGTGGAAAATTGGAAATATCATTCTTTACCATTTAGGAAAAACCAAATGGGATTCTTAGTTATCATTAACTTAAGCAGTCTGTTCAAGGCCTCATTTGTGGTATGTGTTTGATCAGTATCCTGGTCGGGTTAAATGTTTATTTATATGCGTGGCTCCCTCTACTGTGTTCTCCAATCCCTTTGCTGCACCAAACTCCTCCCATCTCAAGGTTGTAATATACATTTTGCCACTAGATTGCTTTTGCTCTCATTTTTCCATAGGGTGGTTTCTCAAGATCATGTCTTCCAATTGGAATGGTGCCTATTTTACATGTTCCTGTCATATCCAATTTTTCCCCTAGAGCACTCATCACCATTTTAATTATGAGAAAATATTTGTTTATTGCCTCTGTTACCCTTTGAGACGCATGAGTGTACGGGACTTTTTCTGAGTAGTTTTAGTTCTAACAACCAGCTATTCAGAATCCCTGGTTATGGTGCTTGCTTGATAGGTACTTGGTAAAAAAAAAAAAATGACACAGTATCTATAATAGTAAATACATAAAAATATACAAGACATTACATAAAATAAATATATAAAAGTTAATATATAAAATGGTAACTTACAATTGCATTTCTGGAAAATATTTCATGGTTTAAAGGACTTCTCTAAATAATCAAGTATAGCCCTCTTTTATGTTTTTTGCATATCAGATTCTGAAAGGGCTATATAATTAAAACTTGCTACTATCTGATTATTCACTATTATTATGCTTTTAATTGTTGCAACTTCTTTCAAATTTGGTCTTAAGCTCCCTATATGAAAAGCAGGCATCCTCTCAGCCTTCTCTGGCCAGAGGGTTAAAGGACGTGGTTGTGGATATTTATGATGCACCATTCACGATATTCTTCTTTATTCTGGCAGACAACCTAGTGTCTGTGTGTCCAGACGCATGACCAAGTGTCCCTCTTGTATATGCTGACAGATACCCTCGTAGCTCTTGTCTGACTTGTGCCCAATGTATTTTTTTTTTTTTTTTTTGCAGTACTGGTGGGGATTGAACTCAGGGGCATTTTACCTCTGAGCTATACCCCAAGCCCTATTTTTTATTTCTTATTTTGAAACAGGGTCTCACTAAGTTGCGGAGTGCCTCACTAGGTAGCTGAGGTTGACCGTGAACCCAGATCCTCTGGTCTCAGCCTCCCAAAAGCTGGGATTACAAGCGTGCACCACCACGCCCGGCTCCAATGTATTCTTATTAAGATGGCCATGATCTAGGAATGACTCTCAGTGTGGAAAACGATGAGGTTCAGGTGTGTGTGTGTGTGTGTGTGTGTGTGTGTGTGTGTGTGTGTGTGTTGTGACATAATGAGGAAATGAAACCAGGATGGAAACAGAAGAGACTTGCCACTCACAGGTAACAGAGCTGCAGGGTGGTGGAGGTTGCAGGGAGCTAAACCAGCTGGGAAAGGAGAAAGAGGTCCTGCAGGACCGCACCTTTAGTAAGTCCACGCATGCTATACTTTAGACTCTCCAGTGAGAGGGGCAGATTGATCAATTTAAAGAAAACTCACACGTGACAGGAGGACTTTTTTGCATGGCATTACCATGAGGTTTTGCCATCGTGAAATACTACGAGGTGTACAAGGAACAAGCAACATGTGTCTAAAACAACAACATGGTGGGGAGAAGTTTTAAGGAGGCGATAAGATACAGGTGCTTGCATGATAAACAACACATGTTAGGCCTAAGAATGGATGATAAGGCAACAACCTCACTCTAAAAATTTGTGACACTAATGTTCTCCTTTCCCCTGGTCCCAGGAAAAATGACCTTGGATAGTAATATAGCCCACAATATCTTCCCCGCACCAACACAGACAATTATTGTTACTTGTAATATTCTAATTAATGACAGGTGAGAAAAAAAAAAAAAAGGTTTAAGGTTTAAGTCATGGAGATCTAGTTGGTATACATTAGAAGAGTGAGAGAGATAAGGAGAAAAAATGGCGACCGATACTAGTCACATGTAATCATTTTTCCCCTTGAGATTTGATTGTAGTAGGAGAATTTCAAGAGAAAATCTTTTTGAGAGATGAAGATGGAGATAAGGATGGTGTGGGTTAGGACTGCACACATGTATATGAAGATGACTTTCATTCTTCAGAATTCTCTTAAGTGTCTAAGCAAATATTTGACGTGTTTACTGTTAATGTTTGTTTGCAGACTGAAAGGAAGCCCACTCGGTGAGCATACCCCATGAATCTTTAGTCATATTGGGTAGCTAATGAGGCCTAACCTCTGTGATCATGTAAGAATTCTCTTTCTCCCCTAATTTGAAATATTGCACTAGAACTGAGCTAACAGTTTTTTCTTACTAGACTTCCAGATTTTTTGAAAAATACAATAAAGAACAAGGGTTGCGTAGGGTAGAGTTAATAAATTTATTTATTTAGTTGTGATAGTTCTCAAAAAAAAACATGAACACACACATATTTAAACAAACATTTGAAAAAAGGAAAGGAAAAAGAAAAAGATAAAATGGGATCTGTACTGAGGTCAAAATTGTACAAGGGAAAATGTGCTGCTTGGTATTTTAAATTTCAGAGAAAGAACAGATCCTATAAAGTTGTCTATGAATTCACCAGATAGATGTTTTAAAGATCTTCCCACATTTGCTGCCTGGGCGCAGATAAACCCAGCTCCATTGAGTCCCGGCTTTTTAAGGAGTGAGAATCACCTTTGGACGTGCTGAGAAGATCTCGATGGTAGCCAAATTTGGGTTAATTCAAAGTTCCTGGTTCCACAAGTGAAACTGGATCTCTGGAGAATGGAACTTGCTATAGGATTTTTCAAATGAATGGGCTTCGGAAACCCCTGATACAGGCTAATTACTAACAGACACTTGAGAAACTGGCAGAAGGAACCAGGCCAATGACTGGTGAAAAGTTTCTGGTTAGAGAAAGATTTTTAATGGCAAAGAATGGAAAGTGTCAAGGAAAGGATGCTTCATGACTCACACTGCAAAGTCTGGTCTTGCCAGGCATCTTCAGTTCTCCTTCTGCGCTGGATTCTCTCATCCTTTATGGAAGTTTAGAGCTCGTCACTTGTTGAAATTACAGTGCTCATTCATTAATGAAAAAAAAATGTTATTCATGTTTCCATTAGACTCTAGGTTCTGCTAAAGTGATCTGTCATGGACCAGTAAAGTAGAACTCAAGAGATTCCTATAGAGCTGGACAAAACTCATGAAAGAGCCATTTTCGAGCCATGTTTGCTAAATATTCTTCATTTTTACAACAAAACCTAAGAGATAGTTTGAATATTTATTGTTGGCTGAAATCATCCATGTTTAGGAGGATCCTGTTAAATGCTCTCTGGAGGTTGGATGGAGTAATGATATTTAAATGAGAGATGCTGGAGTCCACTTTGAAGCCCAGAACATACTCAGGCAAGCCTTTGGCTCTTAAACTTGGATTCTGCTGTGAGTGGAATGCTGGTGGACAGGGATTAGGTCAGTCTGTTGATACTGATTAAAATATCCCTCAGTGCTAGCCAGTGGTGCACAATAGGGACTATTAGAACTTTCAGTTTGTAGCTAGTAGAAGAGTAAGGAAGTCATACTTACTTTTAGGCACAGCCACTAGCAAGGCTTAAATGTTAAATACAACAAAACTTGCAATGGATAAGTTGTAGACAATGATAAAGATGTTATAGTTTTTCATATTGGTGGGAGTGGATAGGAGTAGTAGGATCATATCCCCAAATGGAGATAAAAGGAGAGAGAAAGTTTTGGCAAGAGAAGGTCACTGCCTGGACCTTAGTAATCATTTAATCCAACGTGTTCTCTTTATTGATCAGAAAATAATTGAGACTCCAAATTTCAAGCAATGCATACAATTAGCAGAGAAGTCCACATGAGAACCCAGAATGACTAACCTTTAGTCCCAAGATAATATTTCTCAGAGATGAAATAACTAGGGTCTTGACTGTATGATCCAAATAGTAAATTGGCTGGCAGACTCACTAATTGTTGAACTAAGAAAGGTGGCAGGCTGGAGGGTCATTTGCTTCACTGTCAGCGAGCATGAGAATTCACTCGAGACTTTAGTGGAAAATGGAGAACGTAAAAAGATAGAGTCTGGATGGTGGTACATGTGATTGATGATCGTGAGCCTCAATTTAAATGGTTTGATAGGAATAAGTTTGCAATAGAAATAGCAATACACAGTACATAGAAAGCCATTCTTTGAGAAGAGTTTTGATCACCAAATCCTTATATTCATTTTAATTTTTGTAGTTTGGATAATTCAAAGTCAAACATGGAAAAGTAGCTATTAATACTAGCAATTAAAATTTGCTTATGATTACTGGGTTAGAGAATCCTATTAGTTACTGCCTTCAGCAACTAGAAAGATAAGCAGCAATAAATGAGAATATGAGCATAATCTCAAGAGAAAGAGGAAAGGAGAGAGAGAGAGAGAGAGAGAGAGAGAGAGAGAGAGAGAGAGAGAGAGAGAGAGAGAGAAATAAGGGTCAATAGTGAGGCCAACATTGTGATGGAAACTTCCAGAACCACCTGACTGCATCTGCTTCTCTATTAGCACTTTCTAATTTCTCCCACATCCTCCCCATACTTTCGCTCCTTTCCAAAAAGAATTTATTCAGTTTGATTTAAAAAGCATTTGCTCAAGGCATTCCTGAGACCCCAGGCCAATAGAATATGGATTTGTTCTTCTTCTTTCCTCTTTTAATTATGTGCATGTAACCAATATAAATGTAGTAAACAAACCACACAATATTCATGGATCTGATTGCTTTTGGCAGCCAGTGGCTAAATCTTCATAATGTAATATATTTGTGGTTGTCAGTAGGCAGAGGTTATACGTATTCTGAGGAACATAAATCAGAAAAGCAATAGAATTCTTCTAAGATATGCATGCATACAACAGAAATAGACGTAAGGACTTTGATTTTCTGGTTTAATATTTGGCACTCTTGACTTAAACTCCTATAGCATTTGGAATAATCTGGGCTTCTTAGAAAAGACAAGTCTAAAAATGACTTGTTTTAAAGTCTACTGGATATAAATAATACTATGTGAATTATAGAAACTATAGGCGAGAGAGAGAGAGAGAGAGAGAGAGAGAGAGAGAGAGAGAGAGAGAGAGATTTAATATAAATTAGTCCCAGTACTGAAAAACCAGTAGTGCATACGTCTCATGCTTCTAATACTTGTATCTTGAACACTTTAATGTGATTTACAGAAAACTGTTATTCTCAATAAAATGTAGAAAATGAAGAATGGATTTATGTAGTATGAAATAATGTCAAAAATAAAGCTGTCAATATACTTTAATTCCTCTGCATAGCATGGTACGGTATAATTCTTGCTCATATGTGGAACTCAAAGTGCTATAGCTTTACAAATGGAGGCTAAAAAAAGACGTTAATGGTGATTAATGTTAGTTCTAAAAATATATATTCCTGATGAGTGTAAAATTCTATTTAACAAGATGATTTAAGATGTTCAAAAAGAGTCTTGTACAAACTTAAAACGAGTTTTCTTTGAAAAATTGAATTTGTTCCTTTAAAAAACATGACATCATCCAAGATGTGTTTTTAATCAATTATCATTGCAGATAATCCAGAGGGCAACATGTATGGAAAAACAATGGCATGATTAAGTAGGCGTTGACCTCGTATCATGGCACAGGTCCAGGGAGAGCTTATTAGTTTTAGCTAGCAGTAAATATGAAACCCAGAGCATCATAAATCACAACAGTAGGATTAATCTGAATAGGAATCAGATACATGGGTAAAAGGGAGACTTTCCCAGTCGATCCAAGAACAGCAACTTGTGGGGAGCGAAGAGACAATAACAACTTTCAGACAGGAGTCTATGGGCAGCCCTTTCCATTTTATCTAGACTATTCAGTTAAAGAAAGTGCCTTTTATGCTACAAGAGAATGCTCCTTAGTTAAATCAGTTTGAAACAGGGATACTTAAGATTGCTTCTGGGGATACCAGTAGAGCAGAAGAGAGGACCAGGTTTGACATGTGCATGTACAGATATGTCACAGCGAATCCTGCTATTATATGTACTTATCATGCACCAATTTTTTTTTAATTAAAAAAAAAGATTAGTTTGGGTCCTAGTCTGGAACAAAGTTTTTGCAGGGGAGGGATGTATATTTTGCTTCTCAAAACGTTTTGTCTAGTTCTACCATTCCAGGCTGGAGAGTCAGCATACCTTAAACTGTAGTGTTAGCAGCAGAAACTCATTTTGTTTAGTTTGTCTGGCTCACCACAGAAGTTTTCAGTATTACAAAAACACAGTGACTCATGCTTCCCTGTGCCAGCCAATTAATTGGTGAGACTGTACTAGACAATGATAGGAAATTGGTCATAAGAGTTGTGAGCCTCATTTTGATTCTTCTCTAAGATACAGACAACTCAATCAGGATTTTAAAAAGAGCCTTATGTAACAATACTTTTAGATTTACTTTATGTATTAAGAAGGACTATTAAAAGAGCTCACTGAATTGGGGGTTGCCAAATTATGCTTTAGATGCATTTCTTACCTTTTATGAATATGTTCATCTCAAATTGCAGTATTTGATAATTGCTCATTATCAGCACGTTTGAATTTCCAATACCTTATTGTTCTTTCCAGACTTAGGTGTATGAACATATAACCTTCAGAGGGAGATGAAAGAAGGAAAATGCTATCAAAATCATTATTTGGTATTATGGTAAAAAATAGCAACAATAAAAGTATTTTAGTAAATGCAAATTTAAGAAAACTTAACAGAAAATTCAATAGTTGCAACTAGATATGGAAACACAGCCAAATCAGTACTGTACCAAGCCAGCAATATTATATATTATATAATCAGAAACAAACACGTGCCTCATACTCCTTTGGGATTCCTATCTGGACATTCATATATGTGTACATATAAATTAATATATATATAATGTGAATACATATATACATATAATGTGAATACATATATACATATAATGTGAATACATATATATATATATATATGAATACATATTTATTTGGGCATTCATTCTTCCATGTGTGTGCGTGTGTGTGTGTGTGTGTGTGTGTGTGTCTTTATTTTTTAAGCAGACTTCCTGACTATAGGTATAGTATCTATTTCCCTACTGCCGTCTGCTTATAAGCCAGCTTCTGTTATTGCTTTGATGTTTCTCATTTAGACCTGTATGTTCTTTTCCAGAAGCACTGATAATATTCACTGTGGTATAAGTCACACTGATGTCTCCTTTCTGTCTGAAGGCGAGTCAATGTAGGATGCCTAATTCCAGAAGCTGCTGGGGAGTTGGAAAAGGTCTACATCTGTCTCTTTCTAGCCTAGTTTGTTCCAGAGATGTGTGTACAGAAAATAATCAGTCTTTGCAATCCAGACCGTCAGCCTCTTCAAGCAAGTGGAAGAGAAACCTAGATAGAGGGGCTGACATAAAATTATATCCCACATGTAATTAAGATCCTAGGATGTGGTTGCACACTTTCTTCAACCTGTGTGGAAGAGGGTTAAATTAATTTGATAAATTAAAAGATTATATCAACAGACGTTAACAAGAGAAAGGAAAAAATCCATTTTTGTGATTGGAAAAATACAAAATTGTACAGAGTAGGGGGAATTTTATGTCATTCAATTTTGTTAGAAGATGGCAAGCCAATTAAATAAAATTAAATTTCAAGCCTGATTGATTTTTTAAATATTCATTGTAAGCACTGCATTTGGCGTTTATTTTATTATACAGGAAATATCAAAGAACGTTTGCTACATCCAGGAATGAAATGAAATCTATCCTGTCAATAGCCTAGCTGGGGTTTTTGATAGAGTGTTATGACATTTCTATATTATGCACCACCATAAAGTGCTAAACATACACAGAACACAGGACTATAAGTTTTAAAAAGCACATACTGGAAGCTGGGGTGTTTTGGCATTTATAGCTGGCTAGCACGGGAAGATAATGAGGAGTTTGATACCTTGGAAATCATAACTATGAAATATATAACAATAGTGTCCCATCAAGATGGATCATATATCACACAATATTGGGGATAATTCAAGTCTGCAAAGCAATCTGCTTTTCATTTCAAGTGGCGATCCGACATAAGCCATAATTTACCCAGCTAGTACTCATGTGGGAAATAATGACAAATTTAGAACAACTCATGATAAAAAAAAAAGTCACATAAGAAAAACATGTAAGATTTTCTGTCCTCTTGGATCTTAACTTTTTTCCCTTACTATTTTTACCCTTCCCCATAAGTGGAAAACCTCTTATGTTAATATGGTTTCATGATGGAATATAAGTATTTCTTTAAAAAAATATAAATAAACACATATGATGATTACCAGGCCATATTTTCCAAACTGTTGATCAAGACAAAGTGATATGAATCCTTTACGTGATAGTTTACAGTGGCCACTTAAAATTTATATAAAAATTTACTATACATATAAAATATAAATTTAAATAATTTTCTACTCAAATCACTTTCCATGCTAAGATGTGCAATGCCTATTCTATTATGTACCAATTATTTCTTTATGAAATTTTTTTCTTTTCTGTCATATAGAATTGGAGTTAGACTAGGACCAATACTTCTAGGGTTTGGAAAGAATTAAATGACTAAAATGTTCTGTTTTGACTTTTCATCTCAATATTTGTGAAATACTGAGAGACTGCAAGGAGACAGAAGGAATTGTTGGTGAAAAATAGAATAGGTCTTTGTGATCTGACAAAATAGTGGGAACCCTCTGGCTTCCAGCATTTCCCATCATCCCTGTAGGCTTTGGCTGGCTGCCACTTGAGTTTTCCATCTCATGACAGGATGAAAGTGTGCCAAGGTAAAGAGAGGTTGGGAGGGAGTCTGGCAAGAGGATCAAGCTTTAGCTCCATCTCAACCCTGACTTACTTTTTCTATACTACAGAGATATCTATTCACTCTAAGTTCTTCATTAAACAGGACTTTAATATTAGTTCCAAATTAAGTGCCATCCTTCTTGCATATAATGCCTGGTTGAAAGTTGTCAGCTTTAGAGAGAGAGTGAAGGTGGAATATGTTCCTACCACTGATAAGCTGCATGGTTTTGGGTGTGTGGTTCTAGCTCTGTAGACCTCAGTTTGTTTTGAATGTGCAGATGGGTTTGTATTCGATATCCCATTGTGTTTCCATGTGCATTGAAATGAATAATCATTTATTTTTTAGAGTAAATAAGAGAGTAACAAGCAGTTATTATTTTTATGTTATGTTTGAAAGAAACTACTAGCCAGGAGTGGTGGTGCATGTCTATAATCCTACTACTTAGGAAGCCAAGAAAAGGGGATCACAGGTTGAAGTTCAGCCTCAACAAATTAGTGAGAGCCTCAGCAAGCTAGAGAAACCCTGTTTCCAAACAAACCAAAACAAAAATTTTAAAATGCTAAGAATGTAGTTTGGAGGTAGATCGAATCAATCCCTAGTACCCTTCTCTCCACCCCCAGGAGAAAAGAAAAAAGAAGAAACTAATATTTACCACCATTAGTATGTGTTTCTGAATGATACTTTCAGAGAGGGAACACTGAGTTAAAGAACAGTTTCTGTTGATACACACAATGGCATTTTACTCACCCATAAAGTAGAACAAATTATTGTCACTTGTAGAAAAATAGATGGAGCTTGAGAACATTATGCTAAGTGAGATCAGCCAATCTCAGAAAGTCAAGGGTCGTATGCTTTCTCTCATATGTGGAAGCTAGAGAGAAAATGGAAAGAAAAGAGACTTCAGACAAAAAAGAGGAGAGAGACCAGTAGAATTGTGGAAAGGGATTGGCGAGAAAGGGAGGGCAAAAGGAGATGTGAGGAAGGAAATAGATAAATAATGTTCATATATGAAGGTCTCACTACCAATCTCACTAACACGTTCATGGAAGGGGCGTGGAGTGGGGTGGGATCCAGAGGGAAACACATCAAGAGATGTGTGCATATATAAATGTATCACTTTGAATCTCACTATGTTGCATAATTAAAAAGTACCAATAAAATTATATATAAAAAAGAATAATTCCTGGTATCTTTATGAGCACTGAGAGGTGATGCCTGAGCATTCTTGGATAACAGTAATCATTATTAATGCCTCCTTCTGTTCATTACTGTTACACATGCAACTTACTCAGTTTCCTGATTTTATGATTTTCAACTGACAAAGTACAATATCATGACTGTCACTGAATTCAGTAAAAAATTTTGCCAAATTTACCCAATCGTCTCCATCAAGTCTCATTAAAACTTTCTTTGTGCCCTCTTCTTCTAGAATAAAGCAAACAACATAAACATGATTTAAACATAAAGAAAAATTGTAGCCATACATGGTGGCACACACCTGTAATCCCAGTATTTGGAAGGTTCGAGGCCAAGGCCTCAGTGACTTTAAAGACACTCAGCAACTTAGTGAGACCCTGTTTCAAAATAAGAAATAGAAGCTGGGCATGGTAGTGCATGCTTGTAATCCCAGCATTCGGAAGGCTGAGACCGGAGGATCTGGGTTCGAGGCCAGCCTCAGCTACCTAGTGAGGCACTCCAAAACTTAGGGAGACCCGGTTTCAAAATAAAGAATAAAAAATAGGGCTGGGAGTGTAGCTTGGAGGTAGAACGCTCCTGAGTTCAATCCCCAGTACTGAAAAAAATAAAAAATAAAATAAGAAATAGAATAGGGCTGGAGTGTAGCTCAGAGGCAGAATGCCCTTAGGTTCAATCCCCAGTACCACAAAAATAAATGAATAAATAAATAAATAAATGAAAAATAGTTTTATTTGCTTTATGGTAGTATGAGAAAAATAACAATGTCTCCTAACATCTTTGCTAATAATCATTACAATTTTATAAAATAAAGTGTGGAAGTAAAAATTAAGTGTGAAAAATATAAAATGTGGATATTTGATATCTCCTTTGGGATAAAGATTTGATGTTAAATCATTCAAAAGAGTCAAATTTGTTTTTACTGAAGTTATATGCAGAAAACATACATTACCCATTTTTAAGTGTGCATTTTGCTAACACTTAGCAAATTCAAACGTTGTGCCACCAGCACATTAGTATAGTTCTAAAACATGTTCATTACCCCAAAAGGAAAACCCACATTCAAGCCAAATCCCTATTTTCCCCCTTTTCTCAACCCCATAGGAATCAGAATCAATTTTGTCTCTGTAGATTTGCCTATTCTGAATATTCCATATCAATGGAAACTTATAATATGCAAACTTTTTTTGTCTGACTGCTTTCACCCAGAATGTTATGCTTCTGAGGTTAATATTGCAGTAAGAATCAGTACTTAATTATTTTGTTTGGATAAATAATATTCCATTAAGAGTATATACCACAATTTGTCCATTTAGCCATGGATGAATGACTGAATCTTTACCTATCCCAAATCTCCCTTGATTCTACCATCCAGGAGCATTAAGAAGTCTCAGTGTGTATAAAGTAATATATTCTATTTAAAGTTAAGCCATCTGAATTTTTTAACATCCTGATGCTCTCTTTGTCAATTGTAAAATCATTTCAGATAGTTTACTTGAGTTTCTCTCTCTATATATAAAAAAATCACTCCATTTTATTCGTTTATTTAAAATTTTAAAGAGACAAAAAGTTGTTTGATATAAAAATAATATCCAACAACAGATGAATGGATTACAAAACTATGGGATATGTACACAATGGAATTTTACTCATCCATAAAGAAGAACAAAATCATGTTATTTGCAAGGAAATGGAGGGAACTGGAAAACATTATGTTAAGTGAGATTAGTCAGTCACAAAAAGTTAAAAATCAAATGCTCTCCCTAATATGTGGAAGCTAGAGAGAAAATGGGACATAAGAGGGACTCCAGATGAAGGAGAATTCTTAGGTGAACAAAGAATTTGACTTAAT
>PVLC010043018.1:0-12724 GCA_004027655.1 Graphiurus murinus | reverse complement strand
TTTTGCGGTGCTGGCGATTGAACCCAGGGGCATTCTATCCCTGAGTTACATCCCCAGCTTTTTTTTTTTTTTTTTTTGCGGTACTAGGGATTGAACTCAGGGGCTTTCTACCTCCGAGTTATACCCCCAGATCTATTTTTTATTCTTTACTTTGAAACCAGGTCTCACTAAGTTGCAGAGTGCCTCACTATGTAGCTGAGGCTGGCCTTGAACCCGGATCCTCCAGTCTCAGCCTCCCAAATGCTGGGATTACAAGCGTGCACCACTACGCCCGGCCCAGCCTTATTTCTTAATCTTTATTTTGAAACAAGGTCTCACTAGGTTGCGGAGGGCCTCACTAAGGAGCTGAGGCTGTCTGGGAACCTGCCATCCTCCAGTTTCAGCCTCCCAAATACTGGGATTACAAGTGTATGCCACCATAGCCAGCTAGCCTCCTATTTCCTAAAATGCACAAAAGTCAACTCAAGACGGATCAAGCAGGGCATGGTGGTACGTGCCTGTAATCCCAGTACTTGGAAGGCTGACACAGGATGATCGAAGGTTCAAGGACAGCCTAAGCAAACTAGCACTAGAGACCTGTTTCAAAGAAAAAGGGGTAGGGATGTATCTCGGAGGTAGAATGCCTCTGGGTTCAATCTCCAGAAGAGACAGAGAGACAGAGAGCAAAGACGTGTAAATTAAGCCAGAAATTTTACAATTACTAGAAAAGGACATAGGTCCAACTCTCTAACATATAGGCACTAGTAGAGACTACTTCAACAACACCCCTAAAGCTCAGGAAATTAAAAAAAAAAAAAAAAATTAAAAAGTGGGCTACTGCCGGGTGTGGTGGCGCACACTTGTAATCCCAGCATTTGGGAGGCTGAGACCGGAGGATCCGGGTTCATGGCCAGCCTCAGCTACCTAGTGAGGCACTCCACAACTTGGTGAGACCCGGTTCCAAACTAAAGAATAAAAAATAGGGCTGGGGGTATAGCTCGGAGGTAGAATGCCCCTGAGTTCAAGCCCTAGTACCGCAAAAAAAAAAAAAAAAAAAAAAAAAAAAAAAAAAAAAAAAAAAAAAAAAAAAAAAAAAAAAAAAAAAAAAAAAAAAAAAAAAAAAAAAAAAAAAAAAAAAAAAAAAAAAAAAAAAAAAAAAAAAGTGGGCTACTGAAATGAACAGACACTTCTCAAAAGAAATACAAATGGTCAATAAATATATGAAAAAATCAGAAAAATGCAAATCAAAACTACCAAGAGAAGCTAGACATGATGGCACAGGCCAGTAATTCCAGTACTTGGTAGGCTGTGACAGGAGGATTGCAGGTTCAAGGACAGCATCAACAATGGAGTGAGGTCGGGCATGGTGGTGCACGCCTGTAATCCAGCATTTGGGAGGCTGAGACCAGAGGATCCGGGTTCGCTGCCAGCCTCAGCTACCTAGTGAGGCACTCTGCAACTTAGTGAGACCCGGTTTCAAAAAAAAGAATAAAAAATAGGGCTGGGGGTATAGCTCGGAGGTAGAATGCCCGTGAGTTCAATCCCCAGTACTGCAAAAAAAAAAAAAAAATACAATGGAGTGAGACTCTCAACTACCTAGCATGACCCTGTTTCAAAACAAAAGATAAAAAGGGCTACAGATATAGCTCAAAGGTAGAATGCCCCTGGGTTCAATCTTTAGTACCAAAAAAAAAAAAAACTGAGATTCCATCTACATCCAATTAGAATGGCAAGCATTAAGAATACAAATAAAGCTGGGTGTGGTGGCATATGCTTGTAATCCCAGTACTTGGGAGGCTGAGACAGGAGGATCCAGGTTCACGGCCAGCCTCAGCTACTTAGTGAGGCCCTCCACAACTTAGTGAGACCCTGTTTCAAAAATAAAAGAATAAAAAATAGGACTAGGGGTATAGCTTGGAGGTAGAATGCCCCTGGGTTCAATCCCCAGTACAAAATAATAATAATAATAATAATAATAATAATAATAATAATAATAATAATAATAAATGTTGGCGAGGATGTGGGGAAAGAGGAACTCTTACACACACTGGTGATGGGACTGTAAATTAGTACAACCACTTTGGAGATCAGTATAGAGGGTTCCTCAAAAGACTAGGAATGGAGCCGGGCGTGGTGGCGCACACTTGTAATCCCAGCATTCGGGAGGCTGAGACCGGAGGATCCAGGTTCGCGGCCAGCCTCAGCTACCTAGTGAGGCACAAGGTTTTATAATCCTTCTTTTTCCATTTCTCACTTCAGTGGGTCTTTTTGTTTGTTGGTTGGTTTTTCCCCCTTCCCTTTCTTGGTTTTATGTTTCTAAATACATTGATAATGAAGTTGAAGGCAATCAGTCTCGAAACCAAAGAGGAAACAGGGTATTGCCTTCTAGGTTCTCGATACTTATCACTTTTGCCTGCTGACCAACCTCCAGTGTTCTGCTATGTCCCTCCCTTCTTAATGTTGCCAAATGATCACATAAATAAGCCAGCTGACCTCTGAGTCATCACTTCTGTATCTGACTTCTCTAACTCACAATGTGAACCTTGGTACACTCTATGAACCCTTGTCAGTCTCTGGAATCTTTCACTGACTGTCTGAACATGGCAGCTGGACTTTCAGTGATTTTTCTCATTCCAATGAAGTTGTTGCTGGCAGCTGAAGCTCACATACTGATTTCTATCACCTGTCCCCTTGACAACCCAAAACATTTTCCTCTAAACCCGCTGCTTTCTAAAAGAAAATCTTCATATGTGTAAAATGTAAAAAGCTGCAACATGCAATTCGTAGTTTACAGTGGGTTCAGTACAAAGAACTAACTGCTGAACTGCTCTCTCTCTCTCTCTCTCACACACACACACACACACACACACACACACACACACACTCTCTCTCTCTCTCTCTCTCTCTCCCTTTCCTCTCTCTCTCTCTCTCTCTCTCTCTCTCTCTCTCTCAGAACCAATACTTTGAAAATATACACAAGCCTAAGAATTAGACACACATGAACTTCATGATATGCCACAAATCAAACTAATGTACAACTGAGACTAACAGAAGAACATTAAGGAAAATAATAAAGATTACAAAGTAGAGGCCAGCATGGAAGAACACATCTGGAATCCCAGGACTTGGGAGGCTGAGACAGGAGGATTTCAGGTTCGAGGTCAGTGCACAGGAAAACTTAGAAGCCTTATTTCAATGTAACCAATAAAATAGGGTTTAGAGTTTAGCTCAGAGGTAGAACATCCATCAGTTCAATCTCCATATCACAGAAAATGAAAGAAAATTGCAAAGTAGGTATTTCACACTAAGGAATAACCTAGAATTCTAGCCAATAGAAATCAGATAAAATCTTCTGACGACAGGATTTGCAAAAAAAGGAAATTTATATCCTATGTAGGGCATTTAGGAGGCTTTACACATTGACCCTAAATTTCATTTCTAATATTGTAAGATAAGATCTATCTAATTGAAATGAGTTTTAAGGCAAAGTTATCAACCCCCAACACACCCAAGAATACATTTTTAATTTCCTGTTTCCAAACACTAACTGGGGATTGAGTCCAGGGGCATTCTACCTCTGAGCTACACCCCCAGTCCTATTTTTTATTTTTTATTTTGAATCGGTCTCACTAAGTTGCAGAGAGCTTCACTAAGTAGCTGAGGCTGGCTGCGAACCAGGATCTTCTGGTCTCAGCCTCCCAAGTACTGGGATTACAAGCATGTGTCACCACATCAGGCTCTTTAAAGCACCTATTTATTGACTGAGTCATTAAGGAGGACATTCCTAGTTCATAGGGGTATCTACATCAAAGTTCTTCATTCCACTCTCAAACAATGATGTTTTCTTCATCTATTTAGGAAAAAAAGATTGTGCCCTTTATTATATACACGTCTTTTTTTTTTTTTTTTTTAAACATTGAGAGTCCCCTCTCAAAATTTCAGCAACAAGCTTTGTAGAAACAAAAAAGCTCATCCAAAAATTTCTATGGAGTCTCAAGGGATTCTAAAGAGCCAAACATGCAAAACATTGTTGGAGATCTTACACTTTGATTTCAAAATTTACTACAGATTGAGTGTGTCCAATCTGAAAATCTGAAGTCCAAATGGTTCCTATGATGCATTTGGGAGGCTGAAACAGAAGAATCACAGGTTTGAGGCTAAACTCAGCAATTCAACAAGGCCCTCAGCAACTTATGAGACCCTGTTTCAAAAAAAATAAATTAAATAAAATAGGACTGAGGGGATACAGCTCAGAAGTAGAACACCCATGGGTTCAATTCCCAGTATCACTCCATCTAAAATAAACAAACAAAAAAAAGGGCACAGGGCTTTGAATAAACATTTCTCCAAAGAAGATATAGGTCGATAAGCATCTGAAAAGATACTCCACACACTAATCATTTGTGACATATAAAGTCTCAATGTTTCTATCTCTAGTACACACACACACACACACACACACACACTTAGGAAATATTTGACACCAACCATCAAGTTAACTATTATGAAAAGGAACATACTCTAAATGACTCAAGACACAAGTTAGTCAGTTCCAAGCTAAATATATTATGAAGTTAACAAATATATAACAGATCTTGGTGTTTGGTTTTTTTCTGGGGGTAGTAGTACTGGGTATTGAACACCGGGGCATTCTACCTCCAATCTAATGTTTCCATGCTTTGTTTTCAATCTTACTTTGTCATGCTTAAATTCATATACCTACATTTTAGTTTGTGAACAATAACTATTTAATTGGGAAATTTGTTATTATTACTGTTTCCAACATGTTTCACAGTCCCATCTGATTGCATTTACTCTGTATTTTCCCTTTTTTTTTACTTAAAAACTCACTGGATTTATTGGTTCCAATATCTTTACTGGCAAGGAAGTTACATATCCTTTCACTCTATCCCACCCACTAGCTGGGAGGGTGCTTTGACCCCATGTCAGTATGGTACCAGACACCAACTCCACTCAAATCTCACAGCTCAAACTTTTCAAAGCCATTCTGAGATGATGGCATACACATCTGTATGGGCATACATATCTATATTCAAAGCAGCAGCCTTACCCACTCTCTTGCGTACTGAGTTTCTGATGTTTGGGGATCAATCTACAGTGACTAGTGACTCCATTCTCAGAGAATAGAGCAAGAGTCTTAAAGGATCCATCCCTAAAACTACTAGGTTCAGGCAATAGCACCATTTGTATTTCATTCCCTCAGCTCTATGGATGTCCGCTGCTTTCTTCCAGGATCAATTTCTAAATTACTGCAATGTCCTCTTTATAACCATTTAGCTACTATATAAAATTCATGTACTAAATTCTATTTGAAATAGTATAGTTTACTTTTTTTCTGACAAGACTTTAACAACTGCATGGCCATGCTTAACTATGTTGTCATATTGTAAACTGCATTAAACACATGAAATTTTGAAAATGAACTGTAAAAGAAGATGGACAATTTTAGTGGTGATCAAGAGTAACAAGATTCGGAGTAATAAAGTCTTGGTTAATATAGTAAAGTGCCTGCAAATGGAGTATCACTGACAGTGAATACAAAAGGAGATTTAGTTTATCAGTGAAGTACAATATAATGTTAACATAATTTCTTCTATATATCACCTACTTAATGGTCATCTATGGAACAATCTACTACTGGGCAGACAGAAAAGACATACAGAGACAAAATTCAAATACCTTGAGTTTATCATTCTTAACAGAAAAGAAAGGGGTCTATCATCTGATTAAAAGTTTGGAAATAAGATTCACCTTTCTATAACTTAATGATCAGCGTGACTAGACATATGAGAAAAAAGAATAGGAAATAAATTCATGCACTGAGATAAAAATGTCAGTTGATAAGTAAATTAAAACAGAAAATAATTGTCACCTGCATGTATCAACTTGTAATAGTCATTGTTAAGAATAAACTGATTTTCCTTGCTTGAAATATAACTAAACCTTGTTTTATATTCATTGGTAGAATTTTAAACTACCATGCATCTACAAGATGATATCTGTATTGTCTGCTTTTCACTGAATGCTGAATCACTAAAATTCACAATTTTTTTTTTTTGTGGCACTAGGGGTCGAACCCAGAGGCATTCTACCTCCCAGCTACACCCCAGCCATATTTTTTTTTAATTCTTTATTTTGAAACAGTGTCTCACTAAGTTGCGGAGGGCCTCACTAAGTAGCTGAGGCTGGCTAGGAACCTGGATCCTCCCGTCTCAGCCTCCCAAGTACTGGGATTACAAGCGTACACCACCACGAGCAGCCACAACTCTTAATTCTATAAACAAAGCTAGCTTTTTTATACTACATTTGTAGTTAGCAAAATACTTGCGTGAATTTTCCCATTTGATTCCTTATATAACAGTACTTATATAACAGTATTAAACTTATTTTCTCCCTTTTACATTCCTGCACACTGAACACTGCTCTTCTTCAAATAAATGCAAATATACATATGTGGGTGTGTATATCTTCACCTGCTTGATTAAATTAAGAATAGTACTTTATAAGTGGTTAATGGTAATATTTGTTGAAGAAATTTTCAACAAGTGGTAAGTTTTTAAGTATGATCATATATACATTATCAATCAAAAACAGAGTTGGGTATGGTGATGGACACCTGTAATCCCAGTATTTGGGAGGCTGAGATGGGAGGACTGCAGGTGTTAGGACAGCCTCAGCCATTTAATGAGATCCTCAGTAACTCAGCAAGATCCTGTTTCAAAATAAGCCAGGTGTGGTGGCACACGCCTATAATCCCAGTACTTGGGAGGCTGAGACTGGAGGATCGGGTTCACGGACAGCCTCAGCTACTTAGTGAAGCCCTCAGCAACTTAGTGAGACCATGTTTCAAAATAAAGAATAAAAAAGGACTAGGGGTGTAGCTCAGAGGCAGAATTAAAAGAAAGTTAAAAAATATAAACAATAAAAAAAGCTAGGGTGTAGCTTAGGGTTAGAATGTCCTTAGGTTCAATTCCCAGTACCAAAAACAAACAAAAAATAAGATCTGGCACTAAAAGAAGACTCAGTGAAGCCAGTGGTACAGATGGCCAAGCCCAAACCAAATCTCCATGTGCCATGAATGTGGTGTTTCCAAACCCCAATCAACCTCAAAAGCTACCTTAGATGGCCACAATGAATTTCAAGCTGGGAGAAAGGGAATTTTAAAAATATAAATTTTCTTTTTTCAAGGAAATTAAATACGCATCTAGTTCAATGATGAAATGTGATTAAAAATAAAAATTTTCAAAGTTTCCTCTACCTAATTTATCCTGGTTTAGCAAGATTGCTTACCAGAGTTATCAAACTCAAATTTATTTTCTTGATGAAAGGGAAAGAAAAATCACCAAAAAAGTATAAAAACTTATATGGACTAAAATCACTATCCATCTTCATAATAAAGAAAATGCAGTTTTCAAAGGCTGAAATGAGAGACAGCAGAGTGTAGTGGCGCACACCTGAAATCCCAGTACTTGAGAGGCTGAGACAAGAGGATTGCAGGTTTGAGACCACCCTCAGCAATGAAGTGAGATGCTGTTTAAAAATAAAAAGGAGCCGGGCGTGGTGGCTCACGCTTGTAATCCCAGCATTCGGGAGGCTGAGACCGGAGGATCCGGGTTCGCCGCCAGCCTCAGCTACCTAGTGAGGCACTGCAACTTAGTGAGACTCGGTTTCAAAATAAAGAATAAAAAATAGGGCTGGGGGTGTAGCTCGGAGGCAGAATGCCCCTGAGTTCAATCCCCAGTACCGCAAAAAAAAATAAATAAATAAAAATAAAAATAAAAAAAAATAAAAAGGGTTGGAGGTGTGGCTCAGAGGTAGAATGCTCTTGGTTTAATCCCCAGGTAAGGAAGGCACGTAGGCAAGAAAGAAATAAAGAAGAAATAGCCAATGATCAATTAACTGCAAGGCAACACAAAATTTTTTCTTTAGTAAAACAAGACATCTGAAATAAAAATGAAATCTAGAAGCCGGAAAAAGCAAAAGACTGGTATGGACCTATGAGTCATTTCAAATTCATCCTTCATTAATGATGAAAACTTAATCAGTATTCCTGGGCTTAGTTTTTCAAAGGAGAATAAAGAATCTAATCACTGGATCACCAGTGATCAGATCACCAGTGATCTAATCATAGTATCACCAGGTCAGTTCACTAAATAACATGACTAAGTTAGTTTCCAAGAAAAACAGAAGAAATTAATCTTGTAAGAGCCGGGCGTGGTGGCGCACGCTTGTAATCCCAGCATTCAGGAGGCTGAGTCCGGAGGATCCGGGTTCGCGGCCAGCTTCAGCTACCTAGTGAGGCACTCCGCAACCTAGTGAGACCCGGTTTCAAAATAAAGAATAAAAACATAGGGCTGGGGGTATAGCTCGGAGGTAGAATGCCCCTGAGTTCAGTCCCCAGTACCGCAAAAATAAATAAATAAATAAATAAATAAATAAATAAATAAATAAATAAACAAACAAACAAACTTGTAGGAACAGTAGGCAGAAACATCGTCACACTACTTCTCTGGCATTCTGAGCATGTCTTCACTGATTACTGCGAGCATAACTTCTAAAGCTTAAAAGTCTACCCAGGGATGCCAAGAGATAAGACCTAGATCTTAAACCTGGTAATCATGCCAACTCGATCTGTTTGCTCTATTATTGCTAATTTTGTGAAAATTAATTAAGTTAAAGCAAATGTGTATCACCACCAATAAGCAGAAGACACTTTCATTTTTCCTTAACTTGACAAGTTACTTCAATAATTCAAATAAGTAAGTTTAAGATACAGAATGAAGCAACACCAAATTTGACTAATTTTAACCCTAAAATAAGGATTTTTTTAAAAATTCCACATTAACAACTGGATACTTTGAAGCTAGTTTCCAAAACTCATAGAGACCCGAAAAAGAATTCAAATTTCATCTAACAGAAATCTCTCATTTACAAAGAGGAACGTGGGAACCGATGGGAACCTTCACGAGGTTTCAAAGAGTGTCAGGAGGGCTGGGACTTAATTTAGCCTGTGTAGCCTGGAGTACACTTCTCCAGGAAGGTTCACTTTGAGATCTGCCCCAAAAAAAGTATTTTAAATTCTAAATTGCTTCCCATTTTTTAGTAAGTACATTTTGAAATTAAAGACTATTCAAGTGCTGTTACTTCAGGGCAACTGGAAAGAATTCACACCTAAAAAGTTACTCTGTGTCTCTGCAATTTACAGTTTGAAAATGTCAATTCAAATACTAACTTCTAATGTCTTTGACTAAACAAAATCTCCAGGGGGAAGGGGACTAGAAAGAATTACAAATCAAGTCTAGTGCAGTGGCACATGCCTATAATCCCAGTACTTGAGAGGCTGAGACAAGAGGAACACAGGTTCAAAGTTAGCCTCAGCAATTTAGCAAAAACCTCCACAACTGAGAACTTGTTTCAAAATAAAATAGGGCAGGAGGTGTAGTTCAGAGATAGAAGCCACTGGGTTGAATCCCAAGTACCATCAATAAATTTTTTTTAATTTAAAAAATTATAAATCAAGCCGGGCGTGGTGGCGCACGCTTGTAATCCCAGCATTCGGGAGGCTGAGACCAGAGGATCCGGGTTCGCCTCCAGCCTCAGATACCTAGTGAGGCACTCCACAACTTAGTGAGGCTCGGTTTCAAAATAAAGAATAAAAAAATAGGGCTGGAGGTGTAGCTCAGAGGTAGAATGCCCCTGAGTTCAATCCCCAGCACCGCAAAAAAAAAAAATTATAAGTCAGATAACAAAGTGCACATAAAGCCTTAAAACTTGGCAGGTGTATTTATGTGGCATGCATACACATGTGTAAAATCCCATCTTGAAGAGCCGGGCGTGGTGGTACACTCTGATAATCCCAGTATTTGGGAGGCTAAAACAGGAGGATTGCAGCAGGTTCCTGGCCAGCCTCAGCAACTTTGTGAAGCCCTCTACAACTTATGAGATCCTGTTTCAAAATTTAAAAAATTAAGGAAAACACAGCTAGTTGTGCAGCTCAGAGTTAGAATACCCCTGGGAGCCAGGTGTGGTGACACATGCTTGTAATCCCAGTACTTGGGAGACTGAAACAGGAGGATCACAGGTTCAAAGCTAGTCTCAGTTACTTAGTGAGGCCCTCCACAACTTAGTGAGACAATGTTTAAAAATAAAGAATAAAAAATAGGCCTGGGGGGTGTAGCTTGGAGGTGGAATGCCCCTGGGTTCCATCCCCAGTACCACCAAAAAAAAAAAAAAGAAAAAGAAATAACACACCTGGGTTCGATCCCCAGAACCACCCCCCCCCCCCAAAAAAAAAAATCGTGAAGAGAAACCAACAGGTGATGAGACTGTTGCCAATGATATAAAGAGAAGGTTGGGAACAATTTTTCATTTGCATGTTTCAAAGCTATGTAACTTTTTTTCCTTTTCACCTTAAACTTCTTTCACTTAGACCCTAGCAGAGTAATTTAGCATCAAAAATTGAACCACAGACAGACACAGGTAGTTATTATGTATAAAAGGATTCAATTCACAAAGGAAGAGGAGGATGTCACATCAAAAAAGACATGTGGAAAGCGGGGTGTGGTGGCGTACGCTTGTAATCCCAGCGTTTGGGAGGCTGAGACTGGAGGATCCGGGTTCAGGGCCAGCCTCAGCTGCTTAGCGAGGCCCTCCGCAACTCAGTGAGACCCAGTTTCAAAATAAAGAATAAAAAATAGGGCTTAGAGCATAGCTCAGAGGTAGAATGCCCCTGGGTTCCATCCCCAGTACCGCAAAAAAAAAAGGACATGTGGAGCTGAGCGTGGTGACGCACCCTTATAATCCCAGTACTTGGAAGGCTGAGACAGTAAGATCACAGGTTCAAAGACAGCTTCAGCAAGTAGTGAGATTCTAATTAACCTAGCTAGACCCTATTTCCAAATAAGAAATATATTCGGGCTGGGGGTGTAGCTCAAAGGTAGAATGCTTCTGGGTTCAATTCCCAGTACCACACACACACACACACAAAAAAAGACATGTGTCTTAAGGATAATTTCTGTGATTTTCTACTCAGCTGATTTGAATCTAATAGTTTTGTATACAATAATAAAACATATTACCACCAATAGAAAATGACCAAGCATGGCTACTACTTTTATCCTACTATCAGGAACAGGAAAAGACATCTACAACCTTTGGGACAATTTCTGAGTTTCAACTAATACTAGACAGGGGCCAGAATTGAAGAGTTAGCAGACTACAAGCACATGCATATAAATTATAATTCTTAAAGAAAATCAAGCCTGACAGGCATGGAAATTAAAAATGCCATTTATTTGAATTCAGAGTATCTCGTTTAAGGCAGGATTTTACATAATCATCATACTTACTCTCTTGAAGAATAGTAATACTCTAATTCTTCCGTATATATCATATGAAGAAACCAAGTTTCAGACATGTTAAATAATTTATCCAAGCTGGGTGCAGTGGCACACGCCTTGTAATCCCAGTACTTGGAAGACTGAATGGGAGGGTTGCAGGTTCAAAGCCAGCCTTAGCAATTTAGCGAGACTCTCAGCAACTTAGCAAGACCCTTTTTCCAGATAAGAAATAAAATCGGGCTGGTAGTGTAGCTTGGAGGTAGAATGCCTCTGAGTTCAATCCTTAGAGTACAATAGTGTACTGTACCATACACACACACACACACACACACACACACACACACACTCAGACACACACACACACACAAATAATAATGATTTATCCAACACTGAATGACCAAATCGTGACAAACCCCGCCCTAAAACCTAGGTCTATCTGATTCCAAGGCTGAAATCCTTTCTCCTATATTTTGAAGGCTCTGCTTCCCATTATGATCCAGGAACTGTTTCAACTGTTACACCTGAGGAGACTGAGTTTCCCCCAAACTCTCCATTTCTTATAGTATGCCAATGTAGAAAAAAACTTCCTCACCCTATCAATAGATGCTATATTATAAGAAAACAGATGGATCTATGTACATCTTCCTTCTGGCTGAAAGAAAGAAGGATAAAAGGGCACATCACATCTGAATTTAACTAGGTTCACTCCTCAGGTTAAGCAAAATAGTAGCAAAACAGATCATAAAGGAGCACAAAAAAATATTTACTGGCTCTTTCCACGGCATTCAGGTACTCTTGGTTTCTAAAGGCAGCTGATAAAATGGCATTCAGAATGGCACTTGTGGGCTCAACAACTGAGACCTGAGAAAACTTTCATAAATGCACACTATAAGAAGCCTTGGCCAGGCGTGGTGGTACACACTTGTAATCCCAGCATTTGGGAGGCTGAGACCTGAGGATCCGGGTTCGTGGCCAACCTCAGCTACCTAGTGAGGCACTCCGCGACTTAGTGAGACTCGGTTTCAAAATAAAGAATAAAAAATAGGGCTGGGGGTGTAGCTCGGAGGTAGAATGCCCCTGAGTTCAATCCCTAGTACCACAGAAAAGAAAAAAAAAAAAAAAGAAGCCTTGACTTTCGAAAACTTGATTGCTTTGGACCAATTGCTTGGGTTAAATAACAACTTGAAGCCGGGCGTGGTGGCGCACGCTTGTAATCCCAGCATTCGGGAGGCTGAGACCGGAGGATCCGGGTTCGCGGCCAGCCTCAGCTACTTAAGTGAGGCACTCCGCAACTTAGTGAGACCCGGTTTCAAAATAAAGAATAAAAAAATAGGACTGGGGGTATAGCTCGGAGGTAGAATGCCCCTGAGTTCAACCCCCAGTAC
>PVLC010043017.1:0-12667 GCA_004027655.1 Graphiurus murinus | reverse complement strand
AAACCAGGTGACCCTCTTATACCCACTGTGTTCTATGCTGGGTAGAGACGAACATACCTTGTTGGGAACACAGAAAGAAAGGACCCGATTCTACCAGGGGGGCCACACAAGAACTCCTGAAGAAGTTAGTTTCACGAAAGGGTTTAAAACAGAACTCTCAACATTATTCTTCCCCTTGGGGTGCAGGAAGTCAGTTGGTTGACTGAGAGTATCACCGCCTCCTTAGTTGGAAGATGTCCCCGACTTTGAATATAAACATCTGACATTCCAGTTTAGAGCCTTTCAGGACTGTCATCTTGGTTTGGCTTTTTGCTCAGCCCCTCAGCTGTGAGTCCTGACTCCAGAACTCTCTGGGATAATAAAACACAAGATCAGAGCTTGAAAGTAGAGCATGCATCTGCTGTGGATTGCTGATTTGGTTTAATTAGAACTCGCTGTTTCCTGAATTCCTATAATCTCAGTTGATGAGTTGTGCTGGTTACTTCTCTGCAGGCTTTGAACATGTGATACTTACCAGGGGAAGTGGCTTCCGCTTCCCCCTTGGAAAATCATCTTCTGGTGTGTTAAAAAAAAAAAAAAGGAAAATGTGTTTGCTTTATGTGGCTATCTATAGAATTACTAAGACTGGTAGACATTAGCTTTTCTCAAAGATGAGGAACCTGGCTCCAATATGCACTGAGGATGTTTAGTTCAACATTCTCTGAGGTGTCCTATGTACGTAAGGCATAGTGGGAATTATAAAGGGGAGTCCAACAATCTTGCTTTCCCAGAGTTTCTCAAATGGAGTCATGAGGTAGAACCATGACAAGTAAGTATAATACACGGCAGGCCATGACAGAGGCATAGTAGAGATGGTTATCCCTCTCTTTTTATTTATCCCAGTTTAGTTTACCAAGCACTGCCATATTCATTACCACAGTTGATGCTCACAGCGACCCCGTGAGATAAGTGTTATTGTCTACATCTTAGAGTAATAGAAAACTAAGGCTCCGAGAGATTAAATGACTCTTGCCTGTGTTCCCACAGCTACTCATTAGCACGCATAGCTTTGAAATCTTAGTCCAAATAGGATGGAAAGACCTAAGGGGCCAGATAATAATTTAAACAGAAGCAGTAAGGGAATGTTTCATGAAGGATGTATGGATTAAGTTCTGGATCTGAAAAGGAAAGCATCCCCAAGTGAGAAGAAATACACGAGTAAAGAAATCTGTGGAGGCGGGAAAAGAATAAGTAGTATGGTTATCTGTGACCTTCCAGTGGATACCATTAAAATTAATGGAGCAAGTATAAATCGAGCATTCTGTTAAATACTTCATGAGATGAAAAAGAAAACTGTTCTTGTCCTCAAGGATTACTTTGCTTGGGAAAAACTATAACTATGAACCAAATGAGACCGATACAGGAGACTATCTCAAGAGTAGCTCTCCTGGGAGAACACATTGCTGCTCAAGGAGGAGGGCTTCCTTTTGGTTTACTTAGATTTTACTTTATGGAAATATTGATTGGCCATAGAGAAGGCAATTTTACAAAAAAAAAAAAAAGATGGAGAGATTAAATTGCTCTAAAGAAATTAATGTTTTAGGGAAGTATCAGCCAGGGTCTGCGTGGTTCAGGGCTGCTGTGCCCCAGGCTTGGTGAGCATCCTCAGGTGGGGCCGTCTAAGATGCTCACTGACTTGAAAAGGACGTTGTGAGGGCTGAGGGAGTAAACGCCCTGAAAGGAGTTAAACAACCTGCTCGAAGTCATATTGTCAGGCTGTGGAAGAGCTTGAATTCCAAACGGGGTCTGTTTGATCTCTAAGTCCATGTCAACTACAGATTAAAAGCATAACCATTTTGTATTAACTTCTGTCACAGTTGATTAGTTGAATAAATAGTGTGGTAGACGTGTCCAAATTCACAGAGTTTGGAGAAATTACAAAAGGTTATGATCAAATTTTGAAAGTTCTATATTGGGGCACATATACATGTATAAATGAGTGGTGTGTGTGTGTGTGTGTGCGCGCGTGTGTGTAAGAGAGACAGCACCTACAGGGATATATCTAATCAAAGAAGAGTTGAGTTTTTATTTTGTTTTTAAAATGAGAGAGAGTAAATTTGTGTTCTGGTGAGAGTAAAAGAAGGGTCTAGGAGAGGGAGAAACAAGGATCACAGTTCTGAAGATCAAAGGGCTAGACTCAGGGCACGTGGGAGAGGAGGAACCCTTTACCAACCACAGAGGATAGCACGGGGGTGAGGGGGAGACCTGGCCACCTCTTTTAGGCATTTGTGATGTCTGCTTGTAGCAAGGGCTGCAGTTATTTCAGTCTTTTTGGTCTAGTTGCCATCACATATCTTTATTGAGGTCTACTGGCTATGTGATATATATTTAAAATATACAATTTGATAAATATTGACTTATGCATACACCTCAGAAACCATCCCTACAATCAAAAGGATGGACGTCACCACTGAGCACCTGAGTTTTCTCATCTCTTTTTGTAATTCCTTCCTCTAGGACCTCCCTGCACCCCTCCAGGGGAGCACTGAACTTTGAGGCTAATGCAAATTCATTTGCATTTTCTAGACTTCTATATAAATGGAATCCACCACATGAATAACTTTTGTCTAGCTTCTTTCACGTCGCATCATTGAGATTCATCCATGTTTTGCATATATTAATAGTTTCATTATTTTAAAATTACAGAATTGCACTGCATTACACAAACATGCCACTCTTTTGTTTATCCATTCGCCTGTTGTAACCCATTTGGGTCAGTTCCAGTTTGGACTACTGTTAAGTGAAACTGCAATGGACATACTTGTATGTGATTTTTTCATCTTGACATATGTTTTTATTTCTCTTAAGTAAGTATTTCTAGGATCAGATGTCATAATACTTGTGAAAATATTTTGTTGAATATAAAGGACATTGAAAGTGTTGATTTTTATTTCTTCTAGGTAAGTTAACTTAATGTAACTTAAAGGGGAAGTAAATGTTCACCAGTGCAGTGATAGGCACTTGTGGGAAATAAGTTTGCAAACAGGGTGCTGTACTCAGGGTGGGAATGAAATCATAGATTGACTCCCAAATGCGTGCTACTCCAGACTGGAGCTGGCAGGAGAAAACAAGGAGAGAGAATGAGAAATATCCACATATATGACACGCAACAGATAACAAAAGGAAAAAAATTAAATCAGTACCAGAAAGGATATTGCCCTGCTGCTACTTTAAGATAGCAACCTATAGGGAGGGGGGGATATAGGGGAGGGAAATGGGGGAGGGTTAGATGAGTACTGTGTATGCCTCTACCAGCTTGTACCTCATTAAGATGTATGATTACAGTGCACCAATAAAAAAATTTTAAAAAAGGATATCAACCTATATAAACTGTTCCACAAACTAGAGAGGGTTTCCAATTGTCACCCAGTGCTGGTAAGAATGATGTAGGCCAGGAGAAAGCTTTGTCCTTAAAAAGTTAAATTTATTCCTACTCTCTGAAACATGCATGCACTATGCAACTCACACACAGAAAAGAGCAATTTTCACTACAGTGTGTGGTGGCACAAATTTGTTATTCTACTACTTGGGAGGCCAAGACAAGAGGATTGCAGGTTTGAGGCCATGCTGAACAATTAAGACTCTCCAAAACATAACAAAATTCTATTTCAGAATAATAAACAAACAAACAAGGGAGTGGGAGTGTAGCTCAGAGGTAGTATGCCCCTGGGTTCAATCCCCAGTACAAAAGAAAATAAAGGAAATTCAGTTGTTTCCCCAGGTTCACCATGCTCTTGCAATGTGATACACTGCATTTAAAAGTTTGACCTCTAGTGGATATATGAGGCATAAACTGTCACAAACCAAAGAAAGTCTTAAATGCCTAGGAGTTAGGATGGAGATTTGTGTTGAAACAATAACAACAGCATGTCACATTGTGTACTAAGAGCTGTCATGAAACTGCTTGCAGAGATTGGTCTTTCTGCAGTTCTCTTAGAACTCTGGGCAAGGCTGATACGAGACCTGCCTACGCTTCATAAGAGAATTCTCCATCCCTCTGGCAAGTCCGATTGACCATACATTTACCATCTGACTCCTGAAGCACAATGTTCACAGCCAGAACACAGGATTGGGAAAGATCTTAAGGGGCGTTCTTCATGTTCCATATGCCAAATACCATTCTGTGCACATTGTGTATATTAACTTATTTAATCATCCCAATAGCATTCATTGAGCTCACACCAAGCTTTTATATCAGACCTTAGGCTTGCTATAAAATCACCCTCTCTAGGAACTTAGAGTAAATCAGGTGAGGTAGATATGTAAGACGAGGCTTTATAATGACCTGTTTTTAAAGTAGTGGTTGAATATGCAGAGAGAAATACAGAACCATGGTGGAGCTGGGAGGTGAGGGGCCGGAGGTGGGGGGCCGGGAGGGAGGCGGGGAGCTAGGCGGTGGGGAGCAGGTGTCAGGGAGAGCCTGTTGACTGTGTCACCTGAGTGCAGAGTCTAAGATATGAGGCGCTCACGTGGAGTGGGGCTGAGGTGGTGAGGAGACTGCTTCAGGCAGAAGGAAAAGCAGAAATAAATGCACAGAGGTGATAAGCAGAGGTGTGTGGGAGCCACAACCGGCTCAGCGTTGCTGATGTATAGACTGAGACAGACAGGGTGTTATCCTCTGGATCAAGAATGCCCCCCCCACCCCAAACTCTTGTTGAAAGCATGGTCACCAATGCATCGAGTTTCAAAAGTGGGGTGTGGCTGTAGCAGGTGGGTCACTAGGGCCAGTGGCCTGAGGGCTATTTCTGTCCCTAGCTGCTCCCCTCCCCCTCTCACTTCCTGAGTGTCAGGAGCTGAGCAGCTCTCCTCTGTCGTGCCCTGCTCATGATGTTTCTGCCTTGGCGCTGGCTGACCACAGACTGATCTTCTGAAACCGTGAACCCAAACACAACTTTCCTCCTCTATGCTGTTCTCCTTAGGCATTTTGGTCCCAGTGTTGAAAAGCTGACTAATACACAGGGCAGAAGAGGAGGCTGAGGTGTAGAAAGGGTTAATGAAGGAATGTAGTCTCTTACCTCTGTAGACAATGGGAGTTCACTGAAGGATTTTAATCAGAAGAATAAGTGGTCAGGCTTATACTTTATATATTTTATATAGTTTACTCTGGGGGAATGGTACATGATTGGAAATGTACAACCCATTAAGACATATGTACCATTAGAATTATAAACATCAACACAATTAATGTCTAAATTGTCAGTGTAATAAACTACCATATAGCTTTTTTAAAATATACATTAAGAGCAAATTAGCTCTATCGAGGAAATCTTAACTGCTTTCTAACCTTCATTAAACTTTAAAACTTTTCTCCTTTGTTATTTACTTTGTAGGGACCATGTTTAGATCCATTTCTCACTTACAGCTAAAAAGAATGGGGAAATAAACAGACTTCTCTTCTAGTCTTGTCTTGATCATTGGCTAGCTGTGAATCATTGGAACAAACTTCGGATTTCTCAAACACAAAACAAGTGGATTGGAATAGATGGTGCTTAAGTTCTGTTTAAACATGAGAGTTCTGTGAAGCAATTTCTATTGCTGTTAACATTTTTTTTAGTCTTCAAAGGAAACTGGAGACAGATACAGAAGTACCATTATATATCTAATCTCTGTGTTTGTGAGTAGAACAAGTAATGTGAATATGTATGATAATTAAACTTCACAGATCTGCAACATGAACATTGTAGATTTAAACACACATACGGTACTTATACTAAACAGTACATAATACATTTCTGTATATGCCAGGACACTGAACTATCCAGAAAACCCTTATGTGCCAACACAGTGAGTCAAGTTTAATTTTTTAGCTTATAAAAAAATGCACCTAACTCGCCAACCATCATGGTTTAGCAGCAGAGTACACTGGAGTATTAATTGTTACCCTCTTGATTGCAGGGCTGACAGGGAGCTGCAATTGCTTCCACAGCCTAGCATCTCTAGAGAGTTTTGTACCACGTACAAAACAGTCAAGAGTCAAAACTGAAGTACAGTTTCTACAAAATGTGTATCGTTGTTGTACCATTGTAAAGTTGAAAAAATCCGAAGTCCAATGAAGGTAAGTTGGGCACCGAGTATATAGGCAAGATAGCATGACTAAATCATCCCTCACCTCCCTCCTGACATCTGGAGTCTTTAACCTTTCTTGACAGAATCTAACTTTTGTTTCTGAATTATTATAACTGCTGACTGAATTAACTTTTTCAAAACTTGGCCTTATAATATTTAGTAGTTGTAAATTTACTGTATTGGTAAAATAACTACTTGGTTTTCCCATGTGCCATAATTCAGAAATGTCTTCTTTTGATAAATTTGTATGGAATGTAATGGTGTCTTATTTGGATAATTCTGGTATACAATGCTTTTGGCTCACTGATATAGTAATAATGCTTATCCTTCTATGGATACAGAGGAGTGCCCTGCTTTAACAACACACTTAATATAAAAAATCCTATGTGCCAAAGAAATAATCCAAATGAAAGGGGAATATTTGTTTTACGCAAAGATCCCCTAAAGTTGTTCTTTTAAAACGAGAGTTTCCTTCATGTTACTGATTTAACTTACACTTTATTTTTGAGGAACATAGTAAGTGAAGAGACCCATGCAATCAAGGCGTTCTCTCGGATTCCTCCTTTGATTCTGCTGGTTTATTACCATCCACCTACTCCCCAGACTCATATTCTTCATTAGATATTCATTTCCTCTTTCTTTCTCAGCAACATCAGTGTGACAACTAATAGAACATTTTATTTTTCCTTCAACTTGAGACACATATTATTTTCTTCGGTGTAATTTTCTGCATATTTCTTTACAGACATAGAACTCACTGTTCCTGCTTATCTCTGCCAAGAGAAGCAAGCTGCTTCCTTCTCTTTCCATGTGACCAACAGACATGTGAGATCCTTGGATCCAATCCTGACTGTTGGCTCCAATGAATTGAGAGCTGTCACTTCAGTGCAGGTATCTGAAAGGAAGGGCAAAGGATTCCCCAGTTTCAAAGCCAGTGCCATTGTTGTGTGACTTCTCAGCTTGGAAGAGTAATGCAACAAAGGTAAGATGTCCAGATTTGGCTAATGTTTGCTGACCAGCTACCATGATGGGGCTGGTTCCAATGTGAGATGCTTACACATCTTGTCCAGAGTTTGAGCCTCACAAAATCCCTAGGAGTGGTGTCAATCCTTTTACATCCATGAAAACGCATCTACTTGGTGGAATTAGGTCTCAAACCCAGAGCCTCTAAACACAAGTCAGAGTCCTGGGTCTCCTTCCACATTCTCACTCCCCAACTGCCACCACAGGCCTGCTTTCTATGCCTTTGGAAGCTCCTGCTAGCTAGTAGAAATGTGTCAGAAGAAGTTCAATAAAGCCAATGACCACTGTATAATAGTTCACATATTATTATATATCTTCATCCCAATTATATTGAATCTACATTAAAGGAGGGGAGGTTTGTTTTTTGGTTGTTATTATTTGTTTTGCTGGACCCTCCTACAAAACAAATATGAACTCATTTAATATATATTTAATATAGCTGAATAGAGACACAGAATTTTTTTTAAAAGTTACATATATACATGCAAAGTTTGGAGGAAGAGAAACAGTGCTGTGAGACATTGCATCTGTCAGACAGTGAAAAGTAACTACCTTCGGAAGCCATAGTTGGTAATCTTTACAAATAAAACTGTCCATTTTGTTTGGATGGATCATTTTGTAGTGTGCACATGGTGTGTGGAGGCCTTGCGAAGGGAAACACAGATACAGTATGCAAGTTATAATCTACCAGTATGGATTCTCCCATTTGATCCCTTTCCCGAAACACCAATTAAGGGAAGAACCCAAGTTCACAGAACCCAGTAACGGAGCAGAGCCCCACCTCTATGAAGCTCCATTCCTCACCGTATCTATCCCTGCTGCCTTCTCGGAGTGTTCCCGTCATCTTATACTTCCCTCCAACAGTCACTGAACTGAGTAGACAGAAGAACTGAGCAAACACCATCTCTCTTCCACTGTTTTAGCAGGGCAGGGCTTCTGCTCTTCCCCTCGGGGCCACAGTGGTCCGTTTCCCTCAGCACTCACGGGTGCTGCGGTGACACCTGCTGTTGCTCTTCGGCTGCCTGCCTTCTCCTGCTCTGTCAGTCAAAACCATTTTAAATGCACTTACTTTGAGGCTTTCCAAACAGTGTGTGCTCCTAGTCAGTGTGCGTGCGGATCCCGCAGGTCATAAACAATACTCCATCTCCTCTAGAGCAGGCCGCAGGGCACCACGGGGCCCTGGAAAGCCTGGGCCATGACCCCTCTGAAGATGCCCTGGCACCTCGCTAGTTTCCGCACTCGACAGACAAAGGGACAAAGAGTCTTCGCTATTCCCTCTGTTGGGGCAGCTGATGACAAATAAGTGATTTTCATCACTGATGAAACGCTGATAATGAAATGGCCAGAAGTTGGCCCCTACCTCCCTCAAAGACCCCAGCGATGGCGTAGCAGGTGATGGAGACAGCGGAAGATACAGAAGAGATCAACTAGAGGCTTGACATGTGCGTGCGCATGCGTACCTGTGTGTGTGCGTGTGCGAGTGCGTCTGCGTGCCTGTGTGCACATGCGTGCCTGTGCGTGAGCACCTGCGTGCCTGTGTGTGCATGCGTACCTGTGCGTGTGCGAGAGCGCCTGCGTGCCTGTGTGTGCATGCGTACCTGTGCATGTGCGAGAGCGCCTGCGTGCCTGTGTGCGCATGCGTACCTGTGCGTGTGCGAGAGCGCCTGCGTGCCTGTGTGCGCATGCGTACCTGTGCGTGTGCGTCTGCGTGCCTGTGTGCGCATGCGTACCTGTGCGAGAGCGCCTGCGTGCCTGTGTGCGCATGCGTACCTGTGCGTGTGCGCACATGCGTGTGTGCTTGAGATACTGAATAAAGAAAGAAGCACGTTCTTTGGCTCAGGTCCCAGGCCAGGGCTCTGCAGAAAATCAAAACACATGAATTACTGAACTTACCTAACACGGTGTGGTGAAGTTCCGACATACATAGAGATGTTCCTTCTGGTAGAAATAGACTACAACCTTGAAGTCGAGGGGAAGGCTTACCCACTTCGCAGTGAAAGTCCGAAAAGTCAAGCCTGCTCGTAACAAACGCCAGGTAAAGAGTCTCAAACGTGGCCGCCTTTGGCAGAAGAGAGAAAGCACCCGAGTTCTCCGACGTCCTTGTTGGCATGGCAACAGAGACTGAGCACCCCCAGGCTGGGCGCGGGCGCAGCACCAGATGCTGGCAGCTTCCGGCAGAGATCCCAGGAGAGGGGTCCAGAGCCCACAGAGCCCGGTGGGGTACTCCCCGGAGGCTGGGAGCCCTGCCGTCGTGCTTCCGAAGGAGAGCACCACGCGTCAGCTCCATCTGGCAGCTCTCCTGGGACCGATTTCCCCTTACTCTCACCCGCTGTGTCAGCTACCCAGGCCCGCCAGTAACACAGACCCCCACACTGGGCTCCTCAAGAACCGAAATTCATCATCTTACAGTTCTGCAGGCCAGGAGGTCAGAACCGAGTGTCAGCAGCATGGCTTCCCTCGCAGGGCTTATTCCAGGCCTCTCTCTTTGGCTTGCAGAGGGCCAATGTCTCCTTCTCTCTTCTGTGCATGTCTTCTCTGGATTCAATTTTCTTCCATTTTTAAAGACACCAGTCACATTGGACTTTAAGGTCCACCGCAGTGACCTCATGCCAACTTGTCTCTCTAAAGACATTATCTCAAAATAAGCTCACATTCTGAAGCCCTGTGGTCACAATTTCAATCACGACTTTTATTTATTTATTTTTTTTAGGGACACATTTTGACCCATAACACCTGCTAGCCAACATTTGTGGATGTTTCCTTACAGTAGTTTCCTCCACCATTTTTGCTAGGAGGTGTGCCGTTATCCCTCCTGTCCTCACTCACAAAAGCACAGGGCTTCAAGAAGCCAGAGGAAAGTCAGCTGAATTTTTACGGAGAGAATTGATGACAACTAGTGGTTGCAGAGGTAGGGCTAGTATCAGAACGCTAATGCATTTCTTTGTCCTTTGGTCTTGAACAAATCCCCAAAGTTCAAGATGGCCTTGGATGTGCAGGACAAGTGGTAAGTCCCAGAGAGATAGGTCTCTACAAGGCAGCGTTTGGGAAGGATGTAAATTACAAAAAAGGAAACATATTTTTGTATTGTGAGTCATCTTCTTGGGCCTTCTCTTCATAATTATTCTGAAAATGTCTTCTGCCTTTTTCCTCCTTGAATCTTGCCTGTTGGATTCTAAATGCCTGCCCTTCACAGCCTATAACATTTTAATTTGTATCTTAAGGGACTTGCAGAAGAGAAAGCATTATAATGTAAGGAGTTTGTAAGAGCTACTGAAACAAGTAGCACCAGTTTCATGTGGCCTATCCACCTTGCCCGTACTCCCAGCTCGGTCGCTTATTAACTGTGTGAACTTGGAAGAGTTACTTAACTAAGAGTTCTCAGGTCTTTGCCTTCCTTATCCGTTAAGTGGAGAGAAGTATACATGCTTTCATGTTTGCAGTGAAGACTATGAGTCCTATAATATAAACCATTAAATTAATGCATCACATAACAGAAGTGTAAATACAGTCACTGATAGTGCTGCTGTGGATATATAGTCTTTTCATAACGTTATGATGATGGATGACAGACAGATGATCTAGGTTAGTAAACTTCACCCTTGGCCATACATGAAAATCCCTGGGAAACTTTAGACTTTTGGTACAACCTAGGTATTCTGGAAAATTCCAATGTCTACCCAAGATTGTGCACCCACTGATCTAGATTACTTATCCCAATTCAAGCTATACTATGAACTAATGAAATATCTATTCAAACCATTAAAAATCCAAAGGCATAACATATATATATATATATGTTATATATACAGGAATAACATATATATATATATGTATATATACACATATATGAATATATTTGTGGGGAGAGAGAGAGAGAGAGAGAGAGAGAAAGCTTCAATGTGATTTCAACCTATTTAAGTCTATTTTAAATCACTTTTAGAACGAAAATGAAAAGAAAGTTACATCTATCACACTGAATTAGGATATATTCATTTTGACTGCCAAGAAATTAAGAAGCTTCAGATAGTAACTCTTAGCAGGTTGATGAAAATTATCCTGTGTGGTGCTATCAGTATATGTAATGGCAAACTAGGAAGTATTGGTACTTCCTATACCCTCAATGTATAATCATTAGAGGCTTGAATGCCTGTCATAGCTCTTCTTCAGATTTACACATTCTTCCTACCTAAACTTCTGGTCTACTTCCAGCAAGGACAAGTACACAGCTTCTGGGATCATTTATGGTCACTCTAAGCAATGTAGGTTCACACTCAAAGTTCAGAGTATGAACCTGGGAATAAATGTAATCTTACCATATCCTGGGTATCCCAATGGCTGTGTATACTTGTCACGCAATCCATAGTTGCGGAAACACTTCTTTGGCTATGGTCAACTTAATGGAGCCTTCTCCAGAGGGTCAGTACCTTCTCTGTGGCGTAACTCAGCCCTGAGCCCTCACAGAACTGTCCGGGCACCTGGTTGAAAATACTCAGCCACTTTGATAATGAGAGTACAGGGCTGACTACATGGTAAGATTGGAAGAATATGACAGAAAGGCCAGCCGCAGATACCTTATTTACTGGCCCGACAAGTAGTTAAAATCGCATCTTGTGAATTACTTTGGGTTGAATGGAGATTAAAGACCTTAGCAAATATGCAAACATATTTTTTGAGTGGAGTTAAGACATGATCATTATCGATTCGTTAGGACAGATCACTTGACTGTTTATTAACCTGTCAGTTGATAAAAGTGGCAAAAATAAATAGAAAACAATGAAGGTCAATGGGGAATATAAAATGTGATGGATTGTTCTATTTTTGCATTACAAGAGAAACAATGCCATTTATGTATGTGTTGCAATGAGCTTGGGATATGCTCCATTCTCTACTCATGTATTGAAATGTCCTTCAAATACTGAGGAAAACTTAAATTCCAACCTATACTTAAATGCCCATTTAAGCTATCATTCAAATAGGAGAGTAGAATAGGAGATTTTCATTTATGCCCAAAGCCTGAAAACATTCCCCCCTTCTCCCGCCCCAAGCTTTTTATTAGAGAATTGCTAAAGGACATTTTCTATCAAAGAGGGGAATACACACACAATAAAGAGGGGCAGGCATGTAGAATCCAAGAGGCAAGATTTAGATGGGAAAAAGTCAAAGGATATTTTCAAAATAACGATGAAGGCCCAAGAAGACAGCTGTTAACAGCAGTGTAGACAACTGGTGCAGATAGGAACCAGAGAGTGGAAGGCTCTTGAGGGGATGTCTACAAGAAACAAAGAAAAATAATGTATAGATTTTGTGATATGCTTGACTATAAGGAGAAGAGACTTAACAGATCTGGTAGAGTTTGAGGGTGAATAAATGACTAAGCACTATAAACTAATAACATAAAAGAGATGATTGAGTCTATTGAAATAGAAAAGCTGGATAAGAAATTCAGAGCAGTGATATCATGTGGCCCATCTGTGAGGTCTGTTAATATAGTTGTAACAAGGTAAGTCTTGAATATTGATATAGCCAAGAATTTGTGATA
>PVLC010043016.1:0-12692 GCA_004027655.1 Graphiurus murinus | reverse complement strand
CACTAAACTGACCAGGAGATAGGGGGAGGGTGGGTGGGAATTGGGGAAGGGTTAATGAGAAATATGTGCATGGATGTCTTTACCTGTACTAGTTTGTACCCAACAAAAATGTGTAATTAACCCTGTTGTACCCAAGAAATGTATAAAATTCCATGCTAAAAAATTAAAAAAAGAAATAAAAAATTTAAAAAAAAAAAAATCTAACACTTTAGTTCTAAAAAAAAAAAAAAAATATTTCTTCCTTTTCTCCATGTTAAACACCGTGAGTGTGAGAATTCTGGCTCTCTTATATTTAGCGCTTGACACATGTCCTGAGCACAGCGTGCACACAGCCTGACCAACCAGCAATGACAATGAGGCCATCAATCCACCTCCTCTAACATCAAGACAGAACGCCCTGGAACCTGCCATTCTCCCAACCACCCACCACCAAGAGATCCAGAGGAGTTGATTACTCCTCTCTAGTGACCAAAGATAGATTCCACCTGGTTCTGCAAACTGTCAAAATCTAGTTTGGCTCTAATGGGAAGGATGAGCTCCTGATAGATGAGTTAAAGAAAAAAAGTTGTTTCATTTTTTTGAAATTGCAAGGTAAAGATAATAAACTGCTAAGTTTTAACCTAATATTCAAATAATTGCAGAAAAATTCTACATTCCTACCCGAAGCTCAACCAGTGGAAGGCAAAGCAGGCTCCCCATAAGAGATTAACTTGAGCTAACAATATGAATGAACAAAGAAATCAGAGCCGGGTGTGGTGGCGCACGCTTGTAATCCCAGCATTCAGGAGGCTGAGACCGGAGGATCCGGGTTCGCGGCCAGCCTCAGCTACCTAGTGAGGCACTCTGCAACTTAGTGAGACTCGGTTTCAAAATAAAGAATAAAAAACAATAGGACTGAGGGTATATCTCGGAGGTAGAATGCCCCTGAGTTCAATCCCCAGTACCGAAAAAAGAAAAAAAAAAAAAGAAATCAGACTTATGATCATATTTACATTACTAAATCCCTTGACAGTCCGCACATTTATGTGTTTTCTTCTCCTAGTGCCTTGTCAATGTTATTAGATGTTACACTTTAAATCTTTGCAAAGCACACCAAGAATGACACTCAGACATTCAATGTTAATAAAGATATTTATCATATTTGGGTTATTGCTCTATTATAATTGCCTATTTATTTGTCTCGCATGGGTTAGGGCATAGTGTTGGCTTCTTTTCATTGTAAGCAATGCTAGTTACTGCACTTGGTGCAGATTCAAAAACTGTGGCCAGGGCTAAGATGTTTTACAGGAAAGGGAAACATTTGAGCTTCCACATGGGTATGGTTTCCAAAAGAATAAGAAAATCTTTTGGTTTAGGTGAGGTCATTAAGATATCAATGGTTATAAGATGACACTCTGACCTTTCATTGTTTAGATGCATTCTGTAAACCTCATGGATGGAAACATAGACAGAGGGAGGTCCCACATATCAATACTTAGTATATCCATGAATTGAATTCTTGCTAAGGTAAAATGGATTCTTCATTCCAGAAGACCCAGGGCGAGCTGCTGAGGGAAAAAAACATGGAGAGAGAAGACAGAATTCAAAGAATTTGGTGTTGCAGCCTCGAGTCTGGCTATTTCTCCTTTTGACACTTCTTTAGGAATGGCAGGTTGAGTAACTGTGTAGCAGAGAAATTTTAACTCCTTTCATATTGACTTTATACATAATATATTTCTGTGGTCCATAGCTTTATAAGGCATGGAGAGAGAAATATATTGGAATGTCCTGAGTTTTTGATTCTATGGTCACTGGTGACTGTTTCTGCATTTCCCTTGTGTTTCTTTTGTTGATATTCTAGTCTGCTGCCACTTCTTTCCTTAGCTACTCTCTGCAGAACTCCATCTGTGCAGAGATTCCACAGGTATACCACAGATACAACCCTATAGGACTATCTTGATGTGTCTACCCTTTTACATGAGACTACATGCTAGGAGACCTACACCTGACATAATACCCATAGAAGACATTCGCCATCTTGGCTTTGAACCAATGCACGGGTGGGTAGAAGCCTTTGTTCATTATATTCAAACGGACATCTATGGAGTACAGTGGGTGCTTCCTGGAGAAAGCTTTCACCCAAGCTGACGAACTATGAAATGAGACATTTCAGGCTGTGCCCGTAACTCCCAAGTCAGTATTGGAGGTAAGTGAGATGGCTGTGAATTGATACATTTTGCCATTGACATATCCACCTACTGAGGCCAGTGTCTAGCATTCCCAGAGACTTACAATCCATAGGATGTAAGGAGATGGTGATGGTGATCAGTAACCTTGATATTTATTGATAGCACTGATCGAGGTACTAATTGATCTCCCACAGAATGTGAATCCAAAGGAAGTCAAAGAAAGGATGTGCACAATTAGTTTCCAACTGCCAAGGTGGGGAGGGTACATGAATCTTCCAATGACAGGTCATGCATACCCTATCACTTTCTGTAGAAGTGATGACAATGATGAGAAAGAGTAAAGTAAAAAAGATGTATACAAGGGGCAGCTTAATGGTATTCTGTTTACGTTGCTTTTAAAGAAATTTGAAGCTTTTTTGTCATTAGTGTCTAGGGTATTAAGTCCCCAAACATTTGTAACTGTATGTCAATGTCAACATGATTTACATTATGATGTGAGACAATAATGCACCAATAAAAGTACATTAAAATTTTTTTTTAATTTTTAAAAAGCATTTGTAACACCTGTGGCTCTTTACACAGTGTGTGGCAGAAAGAACTAGCTATGTGTATATGAGAAAAGTTCAGTAGTCCACTTTCAGCAAACTTCTGACCTCTCAAACCTTTTTGAACTAAAATTTGAACTTCCATGTTCTCTTTCTAATGCATTACACAAGTTAATGTTACTCTATAACTTTGTCCTCTCTGAGCCACTAGTTAAACTTTTTTCATATGAAGTGAACATGTTTTGTCCTGGGGACTGAGCCCAGGGGCATTCTATCTCCATGTTAGATGCCCATCTCTATTTTATTTTTATTTTGAAGCAGGGTCACACTAGGTTAATAAGAGCCTCACTATTTCCTATGACTGTTCTCTAGTCCAGCCTCCCAAGTACTGGGATTAAAAGCTTACACCACCATGCCAAGCTCCTAAGTTGTTCTTCACAGGTGTTTTGGTCACAGTGACAAAAATAGGTAAACAAACAGAAATTGGTACTATTGGTTGTGTAATTGCTGTTTCTAACCTGACCATATGTTTCAGGACACATTGGAACTGGCTTGTGGGAGGAGTTGGGAGATGCAGGCTCGTGAAGCCTTAAAATGTTGTACATTAAACTTTATGAGTAATTCTGTGGGTGCTCAGAAGGCCAGAATGCCAATAGGAATACATGTAGTTAAGCCTGAGCTTACAAAGATTCAGGTCCCAGGAGGATTCCATAAGGAATTTGACTAGAGGCCATCCGTTCATTTTATATTCTAGCAAAGGACTTGTTTACATTTTCCCCATGTCATTAGACTTTCTGTGAGGCCAAATATCAATGTGGTGGACAATCAATCTGGTGGAGGAAATTTCAAGGCAGCAGAGCATTCAGGCTGTGGCCTAGGTTTTGCTAGCAGCTTTTAACCTTTTTAGTGTGAGAATCAGAAGTCGAAAGCAGAGGAGAAAGATTTCAAAACATTGCAGTGTGACACAGAAAAACATGTAAAACTGGGGAGAAAGAAGATGTGGTTGCTGAAGAGACTATGACCACTAAAGATATGTTAGGTTCTTTGCACAGAGACTATAAGAATGATATTTTGAGCATCTCAGGAACTAGCAAGACCTCACCCATTGCAGGCTCAAGGGTATAAAAGTGGAAACTTGTGTGAAAACAGCTGCTTTGAGAAGAGGCCTTGGGATTCCCTGCTTGCACGGGACTATTTAAGAAGTAGTTTTCCTAGGATTGGTTCTATCATGCTCATCCACCCAGGGACTCAAAGGTTGCTGCAGCCATGGTCAAAGAGGGCCCAGTTAGTGCTTGAATTGGTGGCAGATCTTGGCATTGTACTTGTGGTACTGGTTCTGCAGGAATGCAAAATGCTAGAGTTAAGGAGTTATGGAGTCTTCAAATAATATTTCAAAGGAGGACCTTGTAGGCTAGAAAATACATAGCATGGTTGGGATTCTAGCAAGCAGCCAGTCCCTGAGGAGGTAAAGAATGTGTTTATAAAAATGAAGCTTAGGCTGTAATGGAAACCCCAGAAATTAGAGGTGCCAGGAACATGGAGTGTCTTACAAAGAAATCTGCAGGCAACAAGCAGACTAGTCTGCCTAACAGAGGCCACTTGGGCTGCTACAGAAAAGGTCATATAAGTGGGGATACCCAAGCCCCCCTGGGCCCTATTATGGTTTGGGTCTGGAATATCCCACAAAAGATGCATATATCGAAAGCATGTCACCAATGCAGCAATGCTCAGAGCTGAAATAATTGAACCAGGTGTCTAAACTCGTGTGTCACTTCATATACTGAACCATTATTAATATAAGTAGATTTATGGGGTAGTAACTTAGGCAGGTGGCGCATAGCTGAAGGAGTGGCTCATTCCAGTCCTCATTCCCAGTCCCCCTTCTCTGTTTCCAGCTGCCATTCAGTTGAGTTCATCTTTTCTCCTCCATGTCATAATGCCATGATATCTGCCTTAGGGCTTACTATGGCTTGTACCTCTAAAACCATGAGCCAAATAAACCTTTTCTCCTTTACTTGTTCATGTTGGATACTTTGGTCATAGTGTTGGAAAAAGCTGACCCAAACCAGCCCAACTGTCACAACCATTAATTCCAGATGCTGGACATGGATCTGTGGGACTCATTGTTTGCTCTACTGGGCTTTGCTCTTCTTTTGGTCCTATCCTTTTATTCATATGCCTAATTTTTTCCTTTGGAAATGGTAATGTTTACTCTGTACCTTTGGATGTTGAAAGTATGTAACTTGCTTTTTAATTTTACCAGGGTTTGTAGCTAAATTTTCACCTTGAGACTCAGGACTTTGACGTTTGAGCGATGCCTGGGTGATTAGTATTATGGGTGCTGTCTTGGTCAGCATTGTCACTGCTATAATCCCCAAACATGACCATATAGCATAGAGGAAGGAAGATTTATTTGCTCAAAATTTCCTTGGAGCTTTGGCAATTCAGTCCACGTGATGTTGGGGACTCTGGATTTAAGGGCATGGTGGTAGGAAACAGAAAAAGGGAGATTGCAAATCTTCACTCTCACATCATGGAGGCCAGAAAGCAGAGAGAATACACAAGCAAGCAAGGGAGTTCACTACAAATCCAATATTCAAGCCGGGCGTGGTGGCACACGCTTGTAATCCCAGCATTCGGGAGGCTGAGACCAGAGGATCCCGGTTCTCGGCCAGCTTCAGCTACCTAGTGAGGCACTCCACAACCTAGTGAGACCCGGTTTCAAAATAAAGAATAAAAAATAGGGCTGGGGGTATAGCTCGGAGGTAGAATGCCCCTGAGTTCAATCCCTAGTACCAAAAAAAAAAAAAAAAAAAAAAAAAAACCAATATTCACTTATGGATGACTTGGAATAATGTATATCTCAGATAATAGCTGGCATGTGTCAAATGTTGAATATATGCTTTGGTGGTCTATGTCCTAAACATTTCACACACTGATTTTTTTCATCACTTGACATACTTACTCACATTATCTCTGTATTTTGCAGATGACAAATCTGGGATACTAAGAAATAAGTTCCTAGGATATTTCAAGAATTGCTCTAGGTTGTCAAACTTAGAAGTGTATGTACATTGTGGAGGAAGGAATTGGATCCTGTGGACTTGGCTGTGACTCAACCCCAGGCACTGAGTACTGGCTGGCAAGAGCTCACAGCTAACTCTTTTTGGAGAGTTACTTTTGTACAAACTAAAATTAATTAAGCCAGGAGTTTATGCCTTCTTGAAGGGACTCTCTGTAATAGATTAAATGGATACAAAAGGAAAGACCCTTCGCCTTAAAGTGAATTCTATTGTGTAATACATTCCTGGCCTCAGAGCTTCCCATGGGATTAGGCTGAACTGAGGTTCTACTGAGACCAACTTTTGACCCAGTTTTTCCCTCTTCTACCCAGCTCCCTTCATCCCCCTTCTCCTGGGAATACTCTCTTGGGAAACCATACGCACCAGAATCAATGCCTCAGGCTCTGCTTTTAGGAACCCTGGCCTAAGTTAGTGGCTAAACCACAGATAAACTACACACTGGCATTCAGCTGAGAAACATACAGGAGCTAAAACAACCTAAATTGGGCAGGTCAAGCTATGTAAATAGGTTCAGTGTTCCCCTGAAGCAAAGATATCTGATTACTCAGAACATGGCCCAAGGCTGAGCTGGGATTCAAACCCCACAAACTCCAGTGACAGGACCCAGGTTCTCTAGGTTTTCTAAACCAAGAGATATTTATGTACCTTATTTGCCCCTCAACAACTACTAGTCAACATAGAAGGTGGTTCAAAATCTATTTTCCTGATCCATATGAGAGTCAATTTTCAACGTAATGTTTGATAAGGCTTTTATATCCCTACAGAGAAATTCCCTACATCACCACACTGTGATCAACAAAATAGAGAAGTTAAACTGATATTCTTCTGCCATTCATCCCATTCACATTATCCACCCGTAGTCACCTAAACATTCTTTGTAGTGGAAGGATGTAGCCCACAAGTTTTGTTTGTCTTGTCTCTTTAATATTCTTGGGTCTGAGATGATTCTCAATTCATCATTACCTTTCATGAACTTCATATTTTAGGAGACTACATCACAGTGACATGCCAATATATGTCCAGTTTCTACCATGTTTCCTCATTATTTTTTAAAGTGGCCTCGTTGGCAGGAAGATCACAGAAATGACACTGTATTCTGTCTTGTTATATCAGTTGTTCCATATGATCAACTTATCCTATTCCTGAGTATGTTATTACTAGTTCATTGATTCAAAGTTTGCTGTCAGGTCTCTGTAATTTATAATTAATTTGTTTTCTGACAGTAATACATTCTACTATTTACTTATTTATATACTTATATATACCTATGTTATTATTTCATTCCATGGATAATAAACCACTAATATAATTATTTATTATATGGACCAAATGTTCCCCTTAAACATCACTGAGGGCTTCACAAACTTATTTCAGTGTCTTTTTGGTACATCTCTATTCTTTTTGAGCATTTTCCTGCATTCCAGCACAAAGAGGTTCCAGGCTCATCTTGGAAATTGTCAGCTCTAATCCTGGAAATCCGCCATTTCTCCACAAACTCCTGTTTCCTACAGTGGAACAGTTCCTTGAGCCAAAATCAAGGCACACGGTATGCTCCTTGCTGTTAGAATGTCATTGATGCCTAGCCATATCAGTATGGAGATATAGGAGGTATATGTTTTTATGCATATATGCACACCCAATTATACACACACACAAGTGTCCATGATCTTTCTATTGAGAAAAGTGTGAAGTTACTCTGAAACCTCCCATTACAGTCTGATTTCACAGAGTTTATCCCAGTTTTCTCCTTTTCTGAATCTGATCCCTTTGACAACAGTGAGAATATGGGTTTATAGTAGCCTTGGTATATTTGCTATTTAATCAGTTATATTCATACAGCCCACTTGTATCCACCCATTCCTCTCATTCATGAGTGCACTCCTAAGGTTGACTGATCTCATTATACCCTGCTCATGTCAGAACACTCTTCATGTGGACCCTTTTACACATTGCATGAAGTCTAAAACTCAGGCCAAAAATAAAAATAAAAACAAAATCCCAGGACAGGCTGCACCTCCATGTGCTTTTCTTCCCCATCCTACTGGGTCTCTGGCATGGAGTCTACTAGAGTCTCTCCTCCACTCCAATGTGTGTCCACCATCTTGCTGTGACCCATAAATTGGCTTTAGTACTAAATCACTTAAGAAGAGAAGGAGAAGAAAAGGCAAAAAAAAAAAAAAAAAAAAAAAAAGGACCTGTGCAGCTGCTGAGAGCTGATGACTCTGATGGACACTTTTAGACATGTGCCAAATCAATTGACAAATCAATCATTTTCTATTCAATATTGATTATATTAGCACAGCGGGGAGTAGAAGATTGAATACAATGTGGTATAAGAAAACATGTTTCTGAGATAGGCGAGCTCTTGGGGAGAAAGAAAAAGAGACCTTTCAAAAATGGAGGCCCAGAACTACAAGCATGACCAGTCATGTTGTCTCTTAAGTTAGATGAATAAAAACTCAGACATCTGCTTGTATCAAAACAACTAGAACAGAGCTGGGCGTGGTGGTGCATGCTTGTAATCCCAGCATTCGGGAGGCTGAGACCGGAGGATCTGGGCTCACGGCCAGCCTCAGCTACCTAGTGAGGCACTCCGCAACTTAGTGAGACTTGGTTTCAAAATAAAGAATAAAAAATAGGGCTGGGGGTGTAGCTCGGAGGTAGAATGCCCCTGAGTTCAATCCCCAGAACCGAAAAAAAAAAAAAAAAAAAAAAAAACAACTAGAACAAAAACATAATCATTTTGAATGTCACCAGGTTCAAAGCTTTACACAATGTGCTAACAACTGATTTATGGCTAGACTGTTTAACCAAGAAGAAACACTCTAAATCCCAAATATCAAACGATTGTTGTGGGATTTGATTTCCAAAGAAGCATCCCTGGAAACCTACACATTTCTTCCAGGAACAACTTACATATGATCAGAGAATTCAAACCTGGAAATGTCACTCATCTTCTCTGAGAGGCAAGGAGAGCCTTCACCTAGCCTATGGAGTGTGTACACCTGTGCTATTCTTTTTGTTATTGTTACTTGTGCATTGTAATCACACATGACAATGAATTTCTAGTATAGAGACATAAATGCACACAGCACTTGGTGAGCTCCCCCACCCCTGTTCCTACTCCACTCCCTCCTCTTTCCTGTACGCCACATTGAGTTGGTATTGATAGTATTGTATATGTTCATCGTGTCAATTCAAGTGTTTTGCTCATCAAATCTACTTCCCCCACCCACTCATCCACCCACCTTCAACCCCTAGGACCCCGCCATTACTCTATGCTATTCTTGAAGAAGATACTTGCTTATGCCTTGCTTTCTAATAGTCCTAGAACTGCTTGCAGTGATGTAGGTCAAGAACACACCAAGATGAAGTGAGGTCCCATTGTCTTCTTGGAGAGACCTCCTACTTTACCTGTGTCTGGTGATATTTCCTGTCTTGCAGAAATGTCAAGAGAAATGATGATCAACCAAAATTAATATGAAATTAAGTATAAAACTTGAGTTTTATAATAAGTTGCTTCAAAATGGCAGAGGTAAACTATAAGTATACTTTCCAATAAATGAGCAAAGTCAAAATGGACTACTTCCCAACTATCTTAGGAAACATACTGGGAATCTAAAACAGGCCCCCAAAATCAGCGACTACGATGATCACTAATGCTTTCCAGGTCTCTGCAATTCCATTTTCTTGCTTCCCTCTCAGTGTGCTAAAAGAAATCACATATTTCTGGAAAGATGTTTATTTATTTTCACAATATAACATTTATTATAGAATACTACAAAGAAAACACTTGGTATGAATTTGATTGCTAGAAAATTACTAATAAAATTACTGAGAAAAGTTCACTATAACCAGAGCTCAAAAGGAATCCATGATACACAGAGAGGGTGGTCAGATAGTGCCAGAAAGAGAGACGATGATGATGATGACGATGAAGACTAACAGGATTCTTAATCATTCTTCAAGGGCCAGGTAATGAGGTCCACATTTACCTGGGTTTTACTCAAAAGTAAATTACAGTCTCTGGTGTTCTGGGATGCAGATAGGATGAAAAACAGAGCAGAAGTCCATAGGGAAGATCAGGCTCCACTTATGGTCTCATCTCGTGGGACAACCTTTAGAACAATAGGCTTTTCCGTTTGAAGAAGTGCTTGCCTGCCTAATATCAGTGGAACCTACAACAGTGAACAAGCACAATAGGCAATAAATGAAATTTCACAAACCACAGAAGAAAAGTAGAAAAGACACACTAAGACCATGAATGTTTTGCAAACAGGATAAATCCATTTTTGGCCATCATGTGTCTTGAATTCCTTCTAGAGAACGCATTCATCCATCTCTTCACTCAGTAAAGTACTTATTAATTACCTATTGTAAAAAGGGTCTAAGACAAAATTCTGTTTTCTTATGTGCTTCCTTGATTTAAAATTGAAATTTGAAAAGATGTGTGTTAAAAATTGAAAGCAAACTTATAAAAGTCAATCACTAAACTGAACTTGAAAAGGAGGGAGGGCAAGGGAGTGGGGTGGGAATTGGGGAAGGGTTAAATGAGAAATGTGTGCATGTATGCCTTTATCAGCTTGTACCTAACAAAGATGTATGATTACAATGCAACAATTAAAAAAATAAAGTTAAGCAGGGCATCATGGCACACGCTTATAATCCCAGCATTTGGGAGGCTGAGACTGGAGGATCCAGGTTCATGGCCAGCTTCAGCTACCTACTGAGGCACTCCGCAACTTAGACCCTGTTTCAAAATAAAGAATAAAATATAGGGCTGGGGGTATAGCTCGGAGGTAGAATGCCCCTGAGTTCAATCCCCAGTACCACAAAAAAATTAATTAATTAATTAATTAATTAAATTAAAAAGAAATTAAGATTAAAAAAATTGAAAGCATATTTTTAGGCATTATGGAAAACTGTTTTTCAGGATCATATAAAGTTAATTTCAGGTTTCTTAAAACTTGCAAGGTGACCTGACTGGGTACTAGAGACGTTTTGACTTTATAAGCAGACTTCAACTTCTGAAGAGTCTAACCACTCCTCTCAATTGATCCCATTCAGGTCCATCATGGGAAAAGGCCTTCAGGAAGCACTGTGCTTTGATTCCTGACATCTCTCCTTGACTGAACATTGTAGTGCAAATGGAGAGCTATCCAGTTCTATACTACTTTGATTAATGCTTAAGAGTATTCTCTTCAGTGCTGCATGGGTGCCTGAGACAAAGTACTCTCCTAATGTAAGAAGAGCAAAGAGTAACCAATTGTTCTGGAGATTGATAGGTATCAGCTTGTTGATAAGTAAGATCTTTCCAGGGAGTGTCTACCACATCCCTGGTGTGTCAGAGGACAGTTTTCTCTCAACTATTTCCCCTTGTCTACACCTTACAGGACAGCTACAAAGCTGCCCCCAAACACAAACAAGATGATGACCCCTTCTACCTCCTTTTCTTCCAAGCAAAAGCTTATTGACTTAACACAAAAGTGTCTATGTTACATCCATTTCCTGAAAATGACATTATGTTGTTCCTTTTTATGGCTAAAGACAAAATTCTGTTGCCTTGTATTATTCATTGATTTACTTTAATTTAAAAGAATCAGTTTTTAAAATTGAAACCAGATTTTCAGGCATTATGGGACTATATGATGTTAGTTTGGGGTTTCTTGGTACTTGCAAGGTGACCCTAACTAGGTATTTTATGTTGTAATTTCATGAGCACTCCTCACCTTCTAGTGATCAACCCTCCCAGTTTATCCCATGCAGTTCTATAATGGCAAAAGGCCTTTAGGAAGCATTAAGCTTTGATCCCTTCCATCTCCCCTTGGCTTAAAATGATCATGCAAATGAGGACCTTTGAGTTCTATGATGCATTGACTAGTATTTGAGCACCATTTTCCTTACTGTAGAGTGGGGGCCTCCAACACAAGACTATTGTCAGCGGAAATAAGTACTACTGATTTTTGTGGAGATTGAGAAATCTGAGTTTGTACATCAGTAGGATCTTTTCAGAAAATATCTACCCCAACCCCAGTGCACCAGAGGCCCATTTTCTCTCAATTATACCCAATGAGAGTACACATTACAAGACAGACACACAGCTGCCCCAAAGACATAAAAATATGATAACTACCTCTCCCCTCGTGTTCTTCCAGGCACAAGCCTATTGGAAAGGAGGGTTTGGATAATAAATGTACCAGTTCTCACAATTAAATTCATTGAGCATGGCTTCATGTGACTCAATGACCACTGCTTCTAGAGTTCTTCAGGGGAGATATTTCAACCCTTTCTCTAAATTTACCACATTATTATTTTAAAATTTCAAACGGAGTACATGTAATTTTTTTGGTGACATAAAGATACACATACAAATAGACATATACAAACAACATTTGCTAAACTTTTGAGTTAAAATGGTTTCAAATTTGTATGAAAGAATTTCAAAATAACTGCAAATCACTCCTTAAACATCTCTTGATGGCTTGCAATGCACACACTCCCCTACAAGTATCCACTGAGTGTTTATAAAAAGAATAAAATGAGGTGATATAGAAATGAAATACACAGAAATGCAAAGAAAACCTAGAAAAACAAAGTGGATCTTTTTTTAGATATAAAGCATTAAATTAGGTGATGATAATAGCCTACAGTAATTAGGAGAGAACAGGCCCTGGACAGTGCAGAGGAGAGAATAGGCCCTGGACTACTGGGGAGGCTCCTTAGAGGGCTTTGAGTACTGAATTAGTAATTGAAGGATAAGAACAGAATAAAGAGAAAAGGGAAGAGTGTTCATGCCGTTTTTATCAGAATAGACATCTGATTCAGATGTGTGTGGATCAGAGCTCTGAAAATAGGAAGTCAAATAGTCAGGATGGCTCAGAACAGATGGACTTACT
>PVLC010043015.1:0-12735 GCA_004027655.1 Graphiurus murinus | reverse complement strand
CCAGAGGAGAGGTGTAGGACTCAACCTGGGAGGTTCTCTGCTGAGCTGATAGAAGACGCTGAGCACAGAAAGAGAAATAGACCTGGCAGATAGAGACAGGTAAACAGTAGATCTTAGCATTCTGGGCTGAAGGAATTGCCTAAACAAAGCAGATAGTCATGAAAGAGCATGGGACATCTAGGAAACAAAAAATAAACATTCAGGGAGATTGAATCTTATGGTTCCAAGGTGGGGATGGGTGTAGCAATGCTTCGGGCAGAAAATGTAGGCAGACAATTGTCATCAAAGGTCTGAGTTGCAATGCTAAGGTGTTTGAATTTCATCTTACAGGTAAGAGGAGCTCCTAGGCACACCCAAAGCCAAGCCTGCCAAACCCTGCACAGTTCCACAACCACACCGGGCGCTTTCACAACTCCCTGCTGCAGTTCATCTTATTTCTTCAGCTCCATAAGCCAGCCCCACCTGGCAAGATCATATTCAGTGTTTTGAATTATATACCTGACAACATAGAACTGCTTTTATGGAACTTGGCATGGTCATTCCCACATTGAACCTTGCTGTCCTGTTGACTGTAGTGATGATGTTCAAAAGCATCGTGTGGTCTGTTTCACGGGGTTCTCATTATGTAGGCTGCCAAGGAAATTTCTCTCCATATGAAGAATAGTTGAGGTCTCCAGAAAACTGATTTGTGTGTTATCTTAAGGACATCTGATTCATTTCAGAAAATGTTGCTTCTCTTTGCTTTAACTCAGATCCAAATCTGCGAGCAATCTCCAACAAGCCTGAGTCTATCATCTTCTCCTTCCTGTAGACTAAGCTCTCCCTGCCTTCATTTTATTTTTCTCCTATTTTCTTAATGACCTGATTTCCTCACTTATTTCTTGTTGACTATTTATTTTTATTTTTATTTTTAATGGTGCTAGAGATTGAATCTGGGAGTATTCCACCTCCAAGATATGCCCTCAACCCTAATTTATTTTTTAATTGGGAAACATAGTCCCGCTACATTGATGCAAACCTCACTGAGTTGCTGAGGTTGTCTTCAAACCTGCGATCTTCCTGTCTCAGCCTCCCAAGTACTTGGCTTACAGACATGCACCACCATGCCTGGCTGGATTACTTACACATATAAGATTAATTTGAACTCATATCTGGTACATATCATACAACAAATAACTAGATGAATAAATGAGCAAGTTATCATTCTTTGAGATTCTTTAATATCTTCTCTCTTACGAATCCTTCCCAAACCCTCCCGGAAAGTTAGTCAGTGCCTTCTCAGGATGCCCACAACTCTGTTCACACCTTTATTCTGATCTTCTTCCATTGTCTTACAGGAAATCTTTACATGTTTGTTCATTCACCTTCAAGAGCTCTTCACATCAGGAGTGAAAAGTTTTAATCCCCATGTTATTTTCCTAGAATCTAGTGATACACAGTGTAAGCATACATCTAATTCTTGCTATAAGAATAAGTGAATGAATAATTAATGGTAAAGTAAAAGAAACTTGGGTTTAACTTACCTGTGAAGAAAGAAGAGAATGGGGTCAAAGAATGTAAGCAAAACATTCATCAGGATCCCTGGGATGAACAGCTTTGTGGAAAAAAATCCAGACACCTAGAGTCTCAAGTCCAAATGGTGGGCTTGGAGAAAAGTATCACTTTGGAATAGAGTTGAGACACAAAGAGAGAAACAGAAGGTGGTTTCACTTGGGGGTTCTGGGGTAAACAGGGCTCTATGTAGAACAATTGCCCATAGGTACTGAGTCACTCAAGAAATACACATTGAGCACCTAGTGAATTGCTGCGCTGGAGGCTGTTCTGAGATGCTGTAAAAACAAAGAAAACAACAGCCTTGAAGGGACATGAACCCTTAATCCTCTGACTAAGGGCACGCTATATGAGTTAAAAAATAAAGAAAGAGCAGGATTTAGAGATTCACTTATAAAAATATTTATTGAGTGCTTTTATTCCACAATTGTGGTGACTCATATTAATTTGCATTCGGTGTATTGCTCAGTGCCTCTCCGTTTACCCAGAGTTCTCACGAGCATGTCTCCCTTGAGACACACAATGGCCCCATGGGGGCAGAAGGGCAGATGTTTTCCCCCACTGTGGTGGATTAGGGGATTGAATCTCAAACATTTCGAGTTGCTTGTACAAGTTCGTGCACATGGGTGTTGGTTAGTGGAATCAGAAGGGAGGTTTTCTGATTTGCAGTCTATAACACCGTATCCAGTTCATTTTGCCAACTCAATGAGCTTCAGACAATGTCTGATATCAGCTTTCCAAAAGAGTGAAACTGTTCTGGGAGTTTCACTGCATTGGTTTACATATTGTGGCTTCCTGGAGCCTCTGGGATAAAGTCCAAATTCATCAGCACAGCATTCAAGGCCCTTCCCAGACTGGCTCCACCTGCCCAGGCGGAGGATTCCCGCAGCCTCCTGGCACATCTGTACCTGCTCCCCTCCCTAGTGAGGGCTTTGACCCAAATTTCTCTGGAATCATACAAAGTCAGTTCTTTATTTACTCATAATTTTAAAACCTTGTAAATTTTGCCTTAGCTTTATAAAACATCCATATGTTTCATCTATAAAATGTTTGTGACTTATTAGTTAATGTTTCAAATAGCTGAGCCTCAGAGTGAAAGTGAGCCCCAGAATGACCTGCCATGTTTATCTTCTGGTCTTGGGGACCACCTTCCATGAACCTGGAGAGATGGAGCATTTTATTACACTGTGAACTTAGAGCAGGGAGTGTGTCTCATCCTTCTTCATAACTCTAACACATGACTCAGATGTTGTTATATATTAACTTCGGGCTTTCTGGCTGTCTTGATAGATTGATGGATGGACAGATGATCTAAAAACTATGGAAGAAATCATAAAAAGAACCTGTATTTGATGATCAATTATAATTTGTAAAAATATATCCCACGATTAACCTTATGGTCTCTATCTTGTGTGCAATACCATATCCCTTGCTGACTCAGATATGAAAATCTCATATGTGAGCTGGGCATGGTGGCACATGCCTGTAACCCCAGTACTTGGGTATCTGAGACAGGATGATTGCATGTTTGAGGTTAGCCTCAGCAACTTAATGAGACCCTGTTTCAAAATAAAAAAGAAAATAGGTCTGGGGATACAGTTCAGAGACAGAACAACCCTGAGTTCAATCCCCAGTACCTCTCACACACATCTCATATATGATATGAAAATAAATAGTGTATTTATATCACTGTCTTTTGGCAAAGACCCAATAGAAAACTTCTAAACCTAATTTACCTCATTAATTCCTTTCTCTGGGAATTAAAAGGAGCATTTTCCCCCGCTAACATGCATAATGTAGAAAATATTTTCACTCTCAAGACCCCTGAGGGCTATATTTATTGTTTATTGATTGTACCTATTCTAAACTATGCCTCTGCTAAAATTCAAATTTTTCCATTATCAAGCAGACAATAGAAGGGTTCCAGCAAAGGTGACTAGAAAGTTGATTACCATTGACTTTCATTTTAGAGAAAAGAAAAAAGGAGGAGAAGAAATACATACTCAAATAATACATTTGAAAATGTTTCTTATTAGCAAAGTAATAAAACACTTGATAAACAAAGAGTTAATGTGTGTCAAGAGAGGGTAGAAAGGAACGGGGTGTAGGCTTGGTAATTCCACTACTTGGGAAGCTGAGACAGAAGGAGCGCAGGTTCACAGCCAGCCGCGGCAATTTGGTGAGGCCTCCACTGTTTCAAAGTAAAAAATAAAATAGGTAGCTCAGAGGTAGAATGCCTCTGGGTTCAATTATTGGTCACACACACACACACACACACACACACACACACACCACTCACACAAAGAGTGGAAATGGAGGGAGAGAAAGTTGCTTGGAGATGACGCTGGTCTTTGGGTGGAAAAGCAGAGCTATTCGGTGAGGAGTATCTGAGGGATTTCGCAGGAAATTTCAAGTCTCCAATGGAAGATTTTAGAAAATTTTCTAAATTACTTTATTCTTAAATTTGTACATTTTATTTTATGAGAATATTTATACACATCATATACTTATGGAAGAATGAATAAGGGAAGAAGTCACTAACTCTATTTGTTTAGTACCATGCTGGACAAGTTGCCATCAACAACTTATAGCTTCAGGGAGCCAAGATTGCTCATCTTCTGTCATGAGTTTTCATGATGAGGGTGGCAGAATATTTTCAACTGAAACAGGATGAGTAAACATATATTTGTGGGAACTTTTATAAACTGAGATTTCTTTTTAATGAAAATGTTGATAAACCAAGGACATCTATAGTAAGTACAAACCAAGTCACTTAGCCTGAGAAAACAAATGCATTTTATATAATATAGTTTATTCAAAAAAAAGGAATATTTATCGTGTGTGTGTGCAGGCACATGCATCTGTGTTTCTGTGTGTCTTGTATTTATAAAGAAAAAAATAAAGCAAAATGTATTAATGTTTTTCTTCTATTTCTTTTTTCTCCATAAGTTCTCCCCCACCCCCTCATTCTCTCTCTCCTCTCTCTTTCCTAGAGCTCCATAAGCTATAACCACTGTTCTTGGCCTTTTCTCCAGATTCCTTCTGTGTGAGCTTCCCTTGGAGGGATGGGGCACATTACCAAATACAAGATCTATATAAACAGAAGGACAATGGACTGCTGAGAGGAGGATGTGAAATCTGATTTAGACCTTAAATATGGATGTGCATCAAATTTCTGGACAAAAGAAAGGATAAGGCCCCTGGTCGATTATATAGACCAAATCTCACATTTTGTGGAAAAAGAATGTATAATTCTCAAATCTCCTTTTCTACTCAGCAATCATTTTCCCTTCCCAATCTTCAACTATCATAATCAATACTCTTTTTTATCTCCTGCAAAACTTTCCTTTCCTGTCTAACCTTGGTGGAATTTCAAATCTTCCTCCTTTATTTCACCTTTGCACTGGGTCCCAGTCAACCTTTCTGATACTCCCATGGCTATTTTCCACCCTCCCTTCCTCTACCCGCAGGCAGTAGGAGCGCATCTATTTCTCCTTGCCACACAGGTTGTTCAAGAAATCATTTTACACTATGCACTCTGCTGCCCGCGATTTCAATTCCCAAATCATTGAAACATGAAATTCTCTACAATTAAGTCATCTCTGATTCCATGTGTATGGTAGATTAAGGACTGCCCCATATAATTTATCTTTGTTTCCAATTTAAGAACTCTTGTTAAATGGATTATCCTAATCTCTCCTGTGCAGAACTCCTTGTTCTGCTCACTTTCCACACCTAGACACTGAGTGGTAAATTAACCATCTTCCACCAAGTAAGGTAAGTCACTGCATAGCCAAAGAACAACATAATGATGTACAGAGCAGAATGTATTTTTCAATTATGTTACTTGTTTTAATGCTTATCATTTTCATATAACAATGGCCTCACCAAAGGATGTCTTTTATCTCATTCCCTCAGTTTTCTGGACAGTACTATATACTTTTAATAGGATGTATTAACAAAATTGCCCAATATCTCCTTAGTGGTATCACAACAGAATCCACTAGCAATTCTCCTATTTTAAGCATCACTTGGTACCAAGTTAATACCAATGTGTTGCTGATTCTAAAGAAAGTCACATAAATTTGATGATGAGCAATTTTCTCCTGCTACTAGGAGCAAAAAGAAGGCATATTGATTTAAATTTCAGCACAACTAGATCAGCATGCTCTAAAATGACCCTGTGTGGTGTCTCAAAACTTATTTTTCCTCATATCTTTGTTCCAGGAAAATAATTTCCTCTACCTTTATTCGCATCTCTAAAATTGCTCTTTCAAAGTTGGTTGGGGAGAAATGCATCCATTTTCTTCATCAAAGCCATTATATAGGAGGCTGAAGTATTTAGGGGAACAGTGCTGCAATTCACTTTGAAATGCATTGCAAAAATAAGACTGATCACCTACAGGTAGAGGAATGGATGAGGCATAGATATGTGATAAAGTAAGTACAGTAAAATGTTAATGGTAGACTCTAGGGGGAAGGTGGTACAGATGTTCAATAAAAAAAGGAATCTTAAAAACTTTACTGTAAGTTTGAAATTTTTCATTCTAAAATGTTTGGGGAAAACATTATAAGACAAAGAGTCATTTACCCACTCTCTGTTTTACTTGACAGCACCAACCTTCCAGAGTGATGAAGGATTTACTTTCCACTGATGTGCAAATGGACAAGCCTTCATGTTGCAAGGCTGTAATTAGGGCACCAGTTTAGAAATTTGGCAGTCAGTGCTAAAAGGGAACATTTTCTACTTTGTGCTGTGCTCATCAAAAGACAAGATGAAACATACTCTTTTGTCATATTTTTTTTTCCATTGTAACATGATGAAGTTAAAATTCAGCCAGCTCCACTGTGCTCTCAAAGGCTGAATTCTACTCACAATACCAACAAAACTCACCCTTGCAATAAGGAGAAATGAAAAAGGAAAGAAAAATTTACAGTGTTTTGGTCTATCACACACACACACACACACATATACATACATACATATATATATATATATATATATATATATATGTATATATAATGAGAGCAAAAATTCCATAAGAAACAATAATAATCAAGAACAAGAGGAGGATGTTAAGGAACAAGAGATAAAACTGTGAACTCCGTTTGTCCCATATAGATGCATATGATCTATTAAAAGAAATCGTTATAAAAATTCATATACTATCTAACAGGATAATGATGTGGTCTCTAACTATGCTTCTCCTTTATTAAAGCTAAAATTATACTCTTTTCCCTGAATTTCACTTATGAAAGAGCAGGTGGTAACTAATCTGATGTACAGGCCAGTTAAAGAAAGGAAAATGTTCTACTTTGAATTCTAAAGCCAATTATTGGTAATGTAAGACCACATCATCCTATCTAGTTACCTTTTGGAAAAGGATATGCTTTCCCTGGCTATCTGAAAATGCTTATTGTTATCAAAGGCAGTGTCTAGACAAGCGATTGACCTTCCTATCATGACCTACAGTTGTCATTGTCATTTCTCTAACTTTACCTTGGGAAGAAATAGTATATATAAAAAGCCTGTCACATATTTTTTAGAATAGAATTGAGGTAAAGGCCATTGTTATTTCTTTTCTCTTTTAATCTTAAAACTTATCTCAGATTGCTTCATTTATAGCCTTTTATCATGGGATATTTTATACTTTCCTTTTCTCCAAATAAATACTATTTTAAAAAATTAGACAAAGATTTTAGAAGCATCCTGCAAGACAAGAAGAAAAAAGTGAAAAAAAAAATAATTCAAATTTGGCCAGCTTCATGGTCGTATGTTAAAATGTCATAGACATTTGGTTTGATGGACAAAATTTTGGCCTGATTTTATTTCTCTGATAATCTCTAATGATACACCACATACAAATGCCAGAATTGTTTTAAGATCTGGACTGTGCAGTTTTAAAAAGAACTTAAATTTCTCTAATCCTAGTAGTAATTTTAAAACATCCTTGATGGTGATTTTAAGAACATAATTTTTCTCAGGTTTGATATTTATCCCACTTACTAAATTTATTAATTAAATGTTTATTTCTATGTACTAATTCAATTATCTTAAACTTAGTAGCTAACTGCTTAACCTCAAATTTTATTAAATTTCAATGGAATATTTAATTTCTCCATCTGAAAGATAGCAGACTTACTTAGCTTTGTCTTCCTCTATGAATTCCTCTCCTTAGTCACCCCCCCCCCCCAACCACCATATTCGGTTCCCAGAGAGATTAAGCTCCAGGTGGTGAATGAGTTTCCTAGGCATTCACTTTGTCATAAACACAACTTTCATGGAGAATATATTGCTGATAATAACATCAATCAAACACTGAGTTACATCACTGTAGTACTTTTAGTTCTATCTCAAAGAAGAGCAAAAATAGTGCCAACCCCTTTTTTTAAAATATAAGTTCTTATCTAGTGTGGTGGCACATGCCTGTAAGCCCAATACTTGGGAAGCTGAGACAGGAGAATCCCAGGTTCAAGGCTAGCCTCAGCAATGTAGAGAGAACCTGTTTAAAAATTAAAAAAAAAAAAAGGGCTAGGGAAGTATCTTGGCGGTAGAATGCCCATGGGTTTCATCCCTAGTACCATAATAATAATAAAAACAACTATAATAGTAATAACATTAGAATCACTTAATAGAGTTTGTAGTTAAAATAGAAGCCAGAATGTAGCTTTCATCATATTCCAAGGCCTCCATAATTATCCAATAGTAATGCTGCCCTGCCTATGTATTTGCTCCAGTTATCTGGAAAATCAGACAGGAGTTTGAATCATCTGAGGAAGTACATAAAATGTTCACTATATTACTAGTGTAGATGTGTAAAGAATGCAACCTTCATTATGATAGACACACTTATACTAACTAAATGGCCAAACATTTCTTTTTCCCCTTAAGATCTTTATCAAACATTTTTTGGGGGGAAGGGAAGTAGATTGCAAAGAGAAATTTTCTTTGCCACCCCATGGTTCTTCCAAAATGTGTTCCTATGTTTAAAGAAGAAAAAGAAAGAGGAGAAAGAAAGAACAATTGTGATGATCAGGGTCATGAAATGTATTTAAATGAGGATGGATGGTGCTAAAAATGCTTTCAAACAAAGTACTTCATGGATCCTCAAAGAACTTTTAGAGATTTACATGTTATATAAGGAGATAAAAAAGTGATAAATGATTTTTAATAACACCTCCATACCACACAGCATGATAACAATAACTGAGGGGCATACCAACCCACTCTTAGACATTTCAATCGAATTCAGCTTTGGCATTAACAGATTTTCTCCAGAATTAAACCTGACTAGATGTCAATAATCATTGCAGCCTTGGATATTTGGTAAATAACATTCTGTTGTAACCATTTGAATACGTTTTGCCACATACACAGTATACTCCCATTCTTCCCAATGTTTCTGAGAACTAACATGGAAATGGGTTTGGCAGAATCAGCAGTTGCCGCCCCTGTACTATTGTATCCATGACAATGTATTATGGGCTGCTGATTGTGAGTGAACTGTGAACAGAAAGGCCCCATGGTTCTCCCTTCCCTTCTAAATGAGCTTTTTGAAGATCATGACCAAGACCACTGGCAGAGTAAACAAGGACTGAGGAACTGGCTGTAGGAGGCACCATCTGCATCAATCTCAAACCACCCCTTAACAATCTGCTAGGCAATCATGGAGCTGGATGGGGTCCACTTGCAACAGTGAAAGTCACACAAAATACAAGAGGGGAAAGTAATATCTGTGATATTTAATCTGCTTGGCAGTGGTTTAAAGTAAATCTTTATTCCAAATAATTTCAGCACTTCTACCACTTTGGCTTGTCCTCTTTAGCCTGTGATGCTATGAGATCACTTAGGCCAATTTAAGTTTAGTTAAATTGAAGCTACAAAGCATATCAGCCTCATTCTTGTTTGTATGTCAGTTGTGTGTGTGTGTGTGTGTGTGTGTGTGTGTGTGTGTGTGTGTGTGACCAAGATATTCCCAACTTGGGAAGGGGGGTCATTTTGGAACTCGGAGGCCAAGATTTCTCCTGTTCCATCTGCCTTTTCTTTCTTACCCAATATTGACTTCTTTCTCCTAGAGGAGCTGTGGCCTTAGAGCATTTTATGAATTTGTAACTCTGAGGGTGGCATGATGTATGCTTTTTTCTAAACCTAAGCAGGGCAAGTTTTTCACATACATCTTTGACATATTTGTTTAAACAATGAAGGAACTTGACATATATATGTATACATATATATACATATATTAAAGTATCCTATAAGCTTCAATCAAGTTGGACTAGTGATATTATATCATAATAGGAGAAGTCATAAATGTTCCCAAGTGCATTAGAATAGCTTATTCAACCACATTTACAAATTAAAGGAACTAGGTACCAGCAACTGGAAAAGATTCAAGAGCCCCCAGAGATGTGGGGCTGGTCCAAGAGGCTCAAGAGTCTGCTGCAAAGTGATTTTCTGATCCTCCTGAACACATCTCCAATGAGGTAGTGCTGAGTAATGGAGACTAGAGGAATCCATGCTACTGTAGAAATATTCTTCCCAGTCTATCTCACTGCAAGGAAAAAATGCATTCTCATATTCATTCTCTCCCTCTCTCCTCTCTCTCTCTCTCTCTCTCTCTCTCTCTCTCTCTCTCTCTCTCTCTCTTTCTCTTTCTCTCTCTCTCTCTCCCTACCTCCCTCCCTCTCTCCCTTTCTTTCCCATCCTCCCTCCCCCCTCTCTCTATCCTCTCTTTTCCCCCTGTACCTTCTCCCTCTCTCTCTTTCTCCTCCTCCTCTCTGTCCCTCTCTCCCCATTCCTCTCCCTCTCCCTGTCTTAGAAATTTTAACCAAGAAAGCCAAGAGTCTTTTAGAGCATCCTCACTGGGAAGATAGGAGCCCAGAGGAACCTGCCATTAGATGACAGGAGAATGACCTCAAGTCCTGGCTCATCATTCATGCTAAGGTACTCAGGAAAGAGCCTGATGGGTTGGTAGAAGAGTTCAAGTCTCTCTCTTTTTTGTTTTAAATTTTTTGTCCACTGAAGTACAAACTCCTGGAGATCAAGGCTGAATATGCTTTGTTTAATACATCAGTCATTATTCATAACGCAGTTTTTAGTAGGTAGTAGGTACTTAAAAATACGTGATGAATGAAAGAGCTGAAAGTGAATTAATGGCCCACAGCGGAACATGTGCTCTCTGGCAGCTCACTGTGTCTCAGTCCCCTCACCTGAGGAATCATGGCATTGAGCTGTTTGGGTTTTAGGGCTCTGGAGATTGCATGTTCTGTGATTCCGCTTCACTTTACGACACCAATCCAGAGACAGAGCTTCTCGCTGTGCTGACATTCCAGTATTTCACCCCACCGTGCCCGGCGCAGATAGTATCAGTGGAGGGTAGAGAGGTGAATCACAGGCCTTAGCTTAGCATTTCCAATTCTGGCTGACACTGGAGATTTCACCTCGGCCATAGCCCTGCTGCTTTCCTCCTCTCCTTTCATCTTTTCTTTTTGCTTTCCAAAAAGGGCTTAGAATAGTAAAAGAAAAAATATCACAGCTGTGGGCCAAACTCACCTTGCCTGCTGATTTCTTAGTATAGGCAGCTTTCTCCCACTATGGCACCTCAATGACTTGGTGCACTTGGAATTGGAGGCAGGGGATAGGCAGAGGGGGGAGGTGGTAGTGGCAGGGATGGGGGGAGACAATGAGGGGCAGTGCAAGGGGGGAGAAGGGGAAAGAGGGATGAACAGACTTTGCTCAGAAGACTATAGGCTGCCAAGCACAAGATAGAGGGATTTACGGAGAGCTTCTCACCTCTCCTCTGTGGTCTCTGCAGGCCTGGGGCTCCTCCCATGTAGCGCTATGTATTGGGGAGTTACTTCCCAGAATTCACATTAACAGCCAACTCTACAAGAGGGAGCACCTGTGCAATTTTCTTTAAGACTTGAAACAAGTCCTACATCCTTTGTGAATTTTCCTGGGATTGAGCAATTCTTTCCTATCATCTCCCCAGAACATACAGATGTGGCACATCTACTTCTTCTAGTGACACTCAGTTCTGCTCAGTCCCTCCAGCCCATTCAGAGCCTCTCTCAGAATCAGCATGACAGTCCTCTACCTGTTACAGTTTCATTGCTGATAAAGACTTAAAATGAAATGAAAATAAGTGGTAATGACTTAGAAGATCAAATATTGTTAGCATCAATTATATATTTGCTGAAACATTTTCTCTACTGAGAAAGGGGGAGGGATGATTGATTATCAACCTTTGAAGGAGCTATGTTGTGTTTGAAAGCACAAGAGGTGCAGCCAGTCAAAACCAGGCTTGAAGTCCAAGAACTTCAACTTACTGGCTTAGACAAGGAACTAAATATGTGTGAGCCCTGGTTTACTCACCTACAATGCTGGGCTAATAAGACCTTCCAACATAATCACTGTAAAGTTCTGTAGCTAGTACTGGTATGCATGCAATATATATTAGATCCTAGATATCAATTCTTTAAAAAGAAAAAAAAACTGTTCAGAACACTTCTCATGTGCTGTGGCTATATAGGGTCTAGCAAAATTATGAAGATTACAAAGACTGTCAGGTTAGCTATTGAATTAGTGTAGTATACAAGTGGGAAGAGAAAAGAAATTAATTTCACCATCTATATTTCCAAGATTGCTTCTAATGGTCCTTAAGTGTCTGTCTGCAAACCAAATCTCAATCTGGTCTACTCAAAGCATACTGAACTGTTTTACACAATCTCCTCCATTCAACTAATGTTTAGCTATGTAGATGTTAAGAATCGTATTTGACACTTACCGGAGCCACTGAATTTGGGAAAATGAAGACATTTTTAATCCTGACTCTAATGAGTTCAAATGAAGAAGCCTTGGATGACACATCTATAATAAATTATGATATTATGTGTTAATGTCTATAATAAAAGTATGAAAAACTGTCATTGAAAGTTGAATTAATTCAACCTTTCAAATTCTCAGTTAAAATGAAAGTTGGAAGTGTGGATACATATGATGGCATAAATAACTTATACCACCAATTTGCAGAAACGTATTTGGAAACAGTAAAACCCAAGCCAGCCTGATTAGTGGCCATCAAGCTGGTCAATATCGTTGAATCAATACTAAATAAAAAAGACACTAAAGATCAATGAGAGGTAAGACTCGTGATTATGCCTAAATCACTCCTTTCCAAAGTG
>PVLC010043014.1:0-12710 GCA_004027655.1 Graphiurus murinus | reverse complement strand
ACTCAGCGGCGTTCTACCTCCGAGCTATACCCCCAGCCCTATTTTTTATTCTTTATTTTGAAACCGAGTCTCACTAAGTTGCGGAGGGCCTCACTAGGTAGCTGAGGCTGGCCGCGAACCCGGATCCTCCAGTCTCAACCTCCCGAATGCTGGGATTACAAGCGTGCGCCACCACGCCCAGCACCTGCTATCCTCTTGTCTCAGCCTCCCAAGTACTGGGATTACGTGTATGTACCACCATGCCCAGCTTTACACTATTATTTAGAACAATGACATTATTTTTAAGCCAGTTGCATTTAAATAACTCTGAAGAGTAATGCATTTAATATCCAGGAATTATTTCTAACTTCCATTTCTGATACTACATTTCTGTTTTATCTAATTGTTTCATATATCTTCTTTTAAGTCACTTTACCCTTGTAAGAGTAAGCCTCACCGGACATAGTGGCACACACTTGTAATGCTAGTACTTGGGAGACTGAGACAGGAGAATCACGAGTTCACAGCCAGCCTCAGCTACTTAGGCCCTCCGCAACTTAGTGAGACCCTGTTTCAAAATAAAGAATTAAAAATAGGACTGAAAGTGGAGCTAGGAGGTAGAATGCCCTTGGATTCAATCCCCAGTACCACAAAAAAATAAAAAAGTAAATCCTCAGATTAATCATAAACTAAAATTTGTCAACAATTAGCAAACTCATAAATTGTTTTGTTAATTGCTGAGGTGTGTGTGTGTGTGTATGTGTGTGTGTGTGTGTGTGTGTGTGTGGTATTAGGGATTGAACCCAGGGGCATTCTACCTCTGAGTTACATCCCTAGTCTATTTTTTAATCTTTATTTTGAAACAGGGTCTCACTAAGTTGCAGTGGGCCTCACTAAATAGCTGAGGCTAGCCACAAACCCGAATCCTCCAGTCTCAGCCTCCCTAGTACTGGGATTATAAGCGTGCGCCACCACACCTGGCTAATTGCTGAATTTTAAAACTAAAGGTTTAATGCTATAAATTTTCATCATAAATATTAGTGCATGGAAATCCCAACTGAACTTGACTCCTGAAATACAAATGTATTAGCCTTTATTTCACTAAAGGTCTTAAACCCAAACCTGGTAACATAAGGCTTGCTAAATTATAAAAATAATACATACATTTTGTTTTTTCTTGGAAATGAGGCTTCCTATTTGCCTAGGACATAGTTTTAAAATGATTTCATATACTTTTCCTTGTGTCTGTTCAAGTTTTTACCTAGTCTATTGCCAAGTAATACTGAACAATTTAGATTCTTTAGATAGCCACATCCAAATGATCCAAGAATAATTGGCCACCTAATCAGCTGGATAAGGCAATTTCTTTAAAATATACTTCATCCAGGTGTGGTGGAACACATTTGTAATCCCAGTACTTGGGAGGCTGAGACAGGAGGATCACAGGTTTGCAGCCAGCCTCAGCAACTTGTGAGGCCCTTCACAACTTAGTGAGACCCTGTTTCAAAATAAAGAATAAGCCGGGCATGGTGGCGCCCCTTGTAATCCCAGCATTTGGGAGGCTGAAACCGGAGGATCCGGGTTCTCGGCCAGCCTCAGCTACTTAGTGAGGCACTCTGCAACTTAGTGAGACCCTGTTTCAAAATAAAGAATAAAAAATAGGGCTGGGGGTGTAGCTTGGAGGTAGAATGCCCCTGAGCTCAATCCCCAGTATCGCCAAAAATAAATAAATAAAGAATAAAAAACAGGGCTGGGGGTATAACTCGGAGGTAGAATGCCCGCAGGTTCTATCCCCAGTACCACAAAAAATAATAAATAAATGAATGAATAAATAAATAAATAAAAATAGGGCTGAGGGTGTAGCTCAGAGGTAGAATGCCCCTGAGTTCAATCCCCAGTACTGCAAAAATAAATAAATAAATAAATAAATAAGGCTTGGGGTGTTGCTCAGAGGTAGAATGCTCCTGGGTTCAATTCCCTGTACTGCAAAGCAATAAAATGAAGTATACTTGAGCTGACCTTCTGTGATTTTTTTTTTTTTTTTTAAACTTTGCTTTCACTGGGCATGGTGACGGGTATATTCCTGTAATCCCATACTTGAGAAGCTGACACAGGAGGATTTCAGCCTCAGCAAAACTATCCCACTCCTATTTTCACTGAGTATCCCCCTCCCTCACACACACACAGCAAAGTGGAAAAATTATGGGTAAAACTGAAATACATTCAAGGAAGGAAGCCATGCTCTCAAAACAGGTGAACTAATTGCATTGATCAACTAGTTGCTTTGAACAGATGTTTCTCAAAGCAGCAACAGCATCACCAAGGAACTTGGAAATGCAAGTTCTATAACCTACTCAACATCTACTAAATCCAAATCTGGTGGGTCTAGTCCTCAGTCTCATAACAAACCCTGCAGATAGTTCTGTTGTGGATTCATGCTAAAACTTGGCAATCACTACTAGATATTATACCATTTTGTTTAGTCTTTTGTGGTACTGGGGATTTAACCCAGGGGTATTCTACCTCTGAGTTACACCCCAGCCCTATTTATTTTTTGTTTTGAAACAGGGTCTTGCTAAGTTGTGGAAGGCCTAACTATAAGTAGCTGAGGCTGGCTGTGAACCTGTGATCCTCCTATCTAAGCCTCCCAAGTATTGGGATTACAAGTGTATACCATCATGCCCTGCTTATTATTATTTTTTAATGTAGCGAGCAAATTGTTGGTTTCAGGTTACAATGCCCTTTTAAGGTATGAAGGATTTGAAAATGACTCTGGTCTGGACTTCTGGTGCAATATATGTGGTTCTGACATCCATCCAGTTGGTTGGTGTGCAGCCAGTGGAAAACCTCTTGTTCCTCCTAGAAGTAAGTAGCTTATTTGTCCTTACTATAATTTTAAATGTGTCTGTTTTATTTTCTGGTACTAAAAATTGAACCCAGTGTCCCACACATGATAGGGCCCTTGTTGGGTTTGGGTTGGTACTTGGGATTGAACCTAGGGGCATTCTACCTCTGAGCTACACCCTCAGCCCTTTGAGGGTGGGGGCTGATAATGAGGATTGTGCCCAAGGAAGATCTATGTCCAAGCCCTTTTTTTATTTGTTGTTTGTTTTGTTTTGTTTTGTTTTGGGAACTGAACCCAGGGGCATTCTACCTCTGAACTAAACCCCCAGCCCTTTTTATTTTTGTTTTGAAATAGGGTCTCACTAAGTTGCTGAGGGACATATACTTATTTTCTCTATTTTTGTTTCTTCTAAAGTTTAACTGTTTCTTCTTTTGTTTTAGCTATTCAGCATAAGTATACAAACTGGAAAGCTTTTCTAGTAAAAAGACTTACTGGTGCCAAAACACTTCCTCCTGATTTCTCACAAAAGGTAAAAAAGGGGATGTTATAAAGGACTGAAGAGTTCTTAAGAAAGAGTAACTTAGAAGATTTTTAAGGAATTGTCTTAATTTCATGAACTAGTGTATCTAGGTCAAATATTGAATGCATTTTGTATTTTTAACAGTACAGTGTTAAACTTACTTTGTTGACCTTTATCATGAATTCTGAGTAGATTTTTGCTTTTGTTTTAAGGTTTCAGAGAGCATGCAGTATCCTTTCAAACCCTGCATGAGAGTAGAAGTAGTTGACAAGAGGCACTTGTGTCGGACACGAGTGGCGGTGGTGGAAAGTGTAATTGGAGGAAGATTAAGACTCGTGTATGAAGAGAGTGAAGATAGAACTGATGACTTCTGGTGCCATATGCACAGCCCCTTAATCCATCACATCGGTTGGTCTCGAAGCATAGGTCATCGATTCAAAAGATCTGGTAAGCACCTGTCACAAGAATTCCTATTAAAAGTGTCATTGAGGCTGAATCATACTACTTGGTTTTTTCTTTTTTGTTGTTTTTGTTTATTTGGGGTTTTTTGTTTTGTTTTCCTACAAAATAGCATAGATCAAGAATAGATTTTCGTTGTTTGGACTGCTTATTCTACCTTACCTAGTGAAGGTTCATGCCATACTAGTATCCTAATGACTTTTATATTTCTTCCACTTTCTCTCAATTACAAAATGAAATTTTGATGCACAAGGCCCTGGCCAAAATAATAATAATAATGTGCTTTTAGTCACAACTAAAGTTGTTTTCTTATCTTTTTTTAATCTTTTTTTAACCTCATTTGAAAGATAGTCTTTTCCTTCCCAAATTTTTAATCAAAATGGCAAGATTAAATGTGATTAGACTTGATACTAAACACATTAAAATATGTTTCTACTAGGCTGGTGGCACAAGTTTGTAATCTCAGTACCAGGGAGGCTGAGACAATCTAGCGAGACTCTCAGCAACCTAGATGGACTCTGTTTCAAACTAAAAAATTAAATAGGGCTGGGGTGTGGCTCAGAGGTAGAACTCCCCTGGGTTCAATCTCCAGTACCACAAAAAAAGAAAAAGAAAAAACATGTTTCTAATGTTGTAATTCCCAAATTATGGAATTACCAGTGTTCTAATTGGTTGAAATGTACTTAATAGTATAGGGTCATGTACTCTGAAGAGATAAAAGACTAGTAATGAGTATTACTTACCATAAATGTAGAAGGCATGTCCTTTCACCATGTTTTAGAGTATTACATACCTTGTGAGTTTGAAACCTTCAAAAAAACGTGGTTTTTGGTCTTCTCACAAATGCTGACAGATTAGTATGTAACTTTTCCTTGTAGATATTACAAAGAAACAGGATGGACATTTTGATACACCACCACATTTATTTGCTAAGGTAAGAAGTTTTTATAAGAACCCTCATTTGTAAAGTAGGTTTGAAAGAGGGTTGTGGGTTTTTTCCTAAAATTATAAAAATCACAATTACATATGTTCATGTAAAAGGATTAAGATCTTATATTCCATAGGTGTCACAAATCTTTATTATAATTATTCTTAAGTAATGTCTATTTGTCTGAATTCTCACTATCCCCTAATGGAAGTTTGAGTTGTGATATTAGGTAGGTAGGAGAAGGCATCTCATAAACCTTTTAAAATCAGTAATATTTTTAATATTAAGATAGCATCTTTAACAGTATATGTGCTTTTATATAATTCTCTAGGTAAAAGAAGTAGACCAGAGTGGAGAATGGTTCAAGGAAGGAATGAAATTGGAAGCTATAGACCCATTAAATCTTTCTACAATATGTGTCGCAACCATTAGAAAGGTAAGAGAATATGGAAATATGACTGTAGAAACTGGGTTTAAACTAATATGAAAAGGAGATCCCTGGCATCTTCATTTTGTCATAAAATGTATGTGAATCTTTTTTTTTTTTTTTTTTTTTTCTTTTTTTTGTGGTACTGGGGATTGAACTCCGAGGCATTCTACCTCCGAGCTATACCACCAGCCCTATTTTTTATTCTTTTTTTTGAAACCGAGTCTCTCACTAAGTTGCGAAGTGCCTCACTAGGTAGCTGAGGCTGGCCGCGAACCCGGATCCTCCAGTCTCAGCCTCCCGAATGCTGGGATTACAAGTGTGCGCCACCACGCCCGGCTTTGTATGTGAATCTTCACTGGAAATTTTTTTCTAGAAATTTCAAATAAATTTGAAATTGATTGTCAGATTTTTTTTTCTTTTTTTTTAATGAAATGTCAAGATAGTCATTTTGAGTCTAATACCCTTATTTGCAGAAGTATATTTAAGAGGAAGACTGTTTAAGTTACTGCCTGGTCAAAGGTAGTCTAACACAGAATTTCATCAAGATCTAATTTATCTTTAGCTTTCTGTTACCTTTAACATTTTTCCTTTCTCTTGGTAGTAGTGCTTTATGCTTTTCCCTCTCAAACGAAACTGTTCTTATCAAAATATTTTAAAAATGAGTTCTCAATTCTCAAAATTCCCTAGGGAATTTTCTTGCCTTTTTGGGGGGTTTTTTTGTTTTTGTTTTTGTTTTGTTTTTTTGTATTTTGTTTTTGGGGGGTTTTTTTTTAGTACTGAGGATTGAACCCAGGGACATTTCTACCTCTGAGCTACGAACACCCCCAGACCTTTTTTATTTTTTGTTTTGAAGGTTACTAGATTGCTCAGAGTCTTGCTGTGTTGCTGAGGCTGTCTTCAAACCTGCAATCTTCCTGTCTCAGCTTCCCAAGTACCGGGATGACAGGCATGCACCCCACCATGCCTGGCTAGGAATTTTTTTAAAAGCAGTTGAAGCAAGCCGGACGTGGTGGTGCACGCTTGTCATCCCAATACTTGGAAGGCTGAGACAAGAGGATCTGGGTTCGCAGCCAGCCTTAACTACTTAGTGAGGCCCTCTGCAACTTAATGAGACCCTGTTTCAAAATAAAGAATAAAAAATAGGACTGGGGGTGTAGCTCAGAGGTAGAATGCCCCTAGATTCAATCCCCAGTATTAGTGAAAAGAATCCCAATATTAGGGACCAACTCCTTACCCTCAGTTCTGATTTTAATCAGTCTGGGTTAGGACCTCAGCAATGGTGTTTTCTAAAGGCCCCAAGTGATTCTCATTAACAGCCATGGTACTGATCCAGCCAAGACAGATGACACACACTTATAATCCTAGTCCTTGGGAGGAAGAAACAAGAGGATCACAGGTTTGAAGCCAGCCTCAAACCTAGGGAGACCCTGCTTAAAGATAAAAGGGACTGGGGGAAGGGAGTGTAGGTCAAAGGCAGAATGCCTCTCTGTTCAATCCCTAGTACCAAAAAAAAAAGTACTAATGATCCAGAATCTGCTTACATAAAGGTGTGACTTAAATTTTGATTTGCATTTTAGTACAATTGAATAAGACCTTAGGCCAAAAGAATGTAAAAACAATTTATGACTACCACTTTCTGTGTGCCTCTCCCATGTTTATGGTCACAGAGCTGAACCCATTCTTCCTCTTTACCTGACTAGTGGTGAAACCACCTGATAGAAGGTTTAAGATACACATTCCCATGATCTGCATCACAAGAAGTATTACCCAGAAGTCTGTATTTGTTTAAAGAAAAGGAACCTGGGCATGGTGGCACACACTTGTAATCCCAGTACTTGGGAGACTGAGACAGGAGAATCACAGGTTAGAAGCCAGCCTCAGCAATTTAGTGAGGCTCTCAGAAACTTAGTGAGACCCTGTTTCCAAATGGAAAATAAAATAGGGCTGAGACTGTTATGGAATGCCTCCCAGGTTCAGTCCCCAGTACCACACACACACACACACACACACACACACACACACACACACAAACAGGATAAGAAGTTGTAAGTGTGATCTGACCTTCATCCAGGTTTGAGGAACAATGCCAATGTACCATGCTTTGCTCCGGGGAATGAAGTGAATGTTCAGTGAGTGGAATACCAAGCATCTTTCAGAAAATAATTAATACTGTCCATGCTAGATTTGGTTTGAATTCGAAAAAGTTCACAGAAAAAAGTCAGATATGCAAAAATGAGCTTACTACAAGATAAACATTAGCTTAAGAGAGATAAACATAGTTCTGTTGAAATGCAAAGAAAGGAGAAATTATATATCTTGAGAGAAAATGGAGAAAGTTTTATAGAAGAGAAAGCATTCAAAACACCTTGAAGGGCCCAAGAGAGATGCCAGAGGAAACTGCCAGTGGGCGGAGAATGTGCAGAAGACTGAAAGTGGGAAGTACAGGCCATGTTTCAGAAATGACAGGTTATTCACATACAGTAACATCAATAAAGGTGCATTGAGCTGGGCATGGTGCCACACACCTGTAATCTCAGCAATTTAGCAAGACTCTGTTTCAGAATAAAAAATAAAAAGGAAGCCAGGCCTGGTGGCACACACTTGTAATCCCATTACTTGGGAGGCTGGACAGGTTCACAGACAGCCTTAGCAAGTAGTGAAACCTAGCAAGATCCTGTTTCAAAAGGAAAAATAAAATCAGGCTGGGGATATAACTCAAAAGTAGAATGCCCCTGGGTTCAATCCCCAATACCACAAAAAGAAAAAAGGGCTGATGGGGGGGATCGGGTAGCTCAGAGATAGAATGCCCCTCAGATCAAAAAAGAAAACAAAAAAAAGGTTGCCTTGGATATTTTGGTTAGGTGGGGTTTTTTTGTTTTGTTTTGATAAGGAAGAGAAACCCACTGAAGATGACTCTCAAAAAGTTTCTCTAAGGTCACAGCAGTGTAAATCTCACAAGGACACAGAGATGAGAATTGGAAAGACACAGATCCAGTAGTATTCTACTTTGCTCTCAGGGCCTCTCTGTCCCATCTCTGCTCCACTCTAAGTCTGTGCCACTCTTCTTCCACTCTCTCTCAACTGGTCTCTCACTCAGTCTACACTGATGCTCCCGCCCCCTGTTGTGTATAACAGCCTTTCAGTACCAGCTTCCACCACGACTGGAAACATTCTCTATGTCTGTTGATTCTGATGACTTAGAGAATCTGATCAGCCAAGCCCAGCCTTTGGTTTGGTTCCCTCTATAATACATATTAGCCCTTGGTCCAGTTAGCTGAATTTAGAAGAATGGAGAAAAGTATCCCATTCAAACAGGGTACTCCTACCTAGAGGTAGGATAGGAGTTAAGCTATTAAACTAGAAGAGAAAGTTATCCTACATCCGGTACGGTAGAAATAACTAGGAGAAAAGAGTGGGGACAAAAATTAAAAGGTAATGTAGAGCTGGTTGGCATATATATATACTATAATCCCAGTACTTGGGAGACTGAGACAGGAGAATCACAGGTTCACGGCGAGTCTCAGCAATTTAGCGAGGCCTTCCGAAATTTAGTGAGACCCTGTTTCAAAATAATAAATAGCCGGACGTGATGGCACATGCGTATAGTCCCAGTACTTGGGAGGCTGAGACAGGAGGATTGCAGGTACAAAGCTAGCCTCAGCAACTTAGCGAGACCCTGTTTTCAACTAAATAAATCTGAGCCAGGCGTGGTGGCGCACGCTTGTAATCCCAGCATTTGGGAGCCTGAGACCAGAGGATCCCAGTTCGCGGCCAGCCTCAGCTACCTAGTGAGGCATTCCGCAACTTAGTGAGACCCTGTTTCAAAATAAAGAATAAAAAATAGGGCTGGGGGTGTAGCTCGGATGTACAGTGCCCCTGAGTTCAATCCCCAGTACTGCAAAATAATAATAATAATAATAATAACAACAACAACAACAACAACAATAAAAAAAGTCTGGAGGTAGAAGGCCCCTGGGTTCCATCCCAGTACAACCAAATAATAATAATAATAATAATAATAATAATAATAATGCAAATAAAATAGAGCTAGCGGGTATAGCTCAGAAGTAGAATGCCCCTGGGTTCAGTTTCTTAGTACCACCAAAAAAAAAAAAAAAAAGTAAGGGTAGAGGTGAAAGGACAACTACCAAAGAAATGTAGAAGGAATAATAAAGATATGAACATTGATCAGTAGACTAATTAATGTGATGAAAGTCTGGGAGAAAATGTTGCAAAAAGTTAAGAATAATTAATGAATATCAGGTACTGCAATGAAGCTGAAGTTTAAAGTAAGTACTGAGGGAAAAGGCCTCTGGGTTGAGTAAAGTAGGTTAGTGAATTTAGCAGGTTAGATAAGAGTAGAAATGGGATGATAAGAAGTCATGTATTATGTAACTTAAATTAGGTCTGTAGTGTAGACTAGAGTTCACTGTACTGTGTTTGTGCCTTTTCTATAAATATGAATCTATTTACTGCTAAGGACAAATTTTTTTTAATATAATGGAAACTGGGAAACATGAGACCAAAAGAGATGATGTTTTTGGAAACAGGGCCTAGGTTATAGTGCAGAATGGAGAAGTTTGTCTTTTTTAAAAATGGGGGTGAGAGGGCTACTTATTGCAACAGTCCAAGGCATGAAAAAAGGAATGAGAACCCTTTCATCAGCCAGCCTTACTATTGTATAAGAGAATGATAAGATAGGTCAGGGTGGAGAAGATTTGAACCAACTTGTGTAAGCAATAAATCAGAAGGAAAGAACTGAAAGCATTGCAGACATAGGGCTTATTGACTTACTGACACTAGATGATTAAATTGTAAAGGAGCAGTAGCATTAATGGTTAAGAAAGACACTGTGTTTCCCAGACCTCAAGAATCACTGTTGTATAATAATGCTTTTGTTGTTTCTAGTGCAAAATAAAATTACATGGGTTTTTCACTATAACGTGTTATTTAACACAATTCAGTAAAGAAGCATTTTTTATTTCTCAAAGAAGTTTATATATGTAATAGATTTTCCTAGCTGGGCATGGTGGCCCACGCTTGTAATCCCAGTACTTGGGAGGTTGAGACAGGAGGATCGCTGGTTCGAGGTCAGCCTCAGCAAGTGGTAAGACTCTCATCAACCTAGCGAGACCCTGTTTCAAAATAAAAAATAGGAGCCAGGCGTGGTGGCACATGCTTGTAATCCCAGTACTTGGGAGGCTGAGACAGGAGGATCCGGGTTTGTGAACAGCTTTAGATACTTAGTAAAGCCTTTGCAACTTAGACCCTGTTTAAAAATAAAAAATAAAAATAGGTCTGGGGGTGTAGCTTGGAGGTAGAATGCACCTGGGTTCAATCCCCAGTACCACAAAAAAATAAAAATAAAAAGTAGGGCTGGAAGCCGAGCGTGGTGGCACAGGCTTGTAATCCCAGTATTTGGGAGGCTGAGACCGGAGGAACCAGGTTTGTGGCCAGCCTCAACTACTTAATGAGGCCCTCTACAACTTAATGAGACCCTATTTCAAAATAAAGAATAAAAAACAGGACTGGGGATGTAACTCAGAGGTAGAATGCCCCTGGGTTCAATCCTCAGTGACACCAAAAAAAAAAAGAAAGAAAGAATAATAATAATAATAATAATAGATTTTCCTTTCAGTATATCATTTAATTTAAAGTAGCATTTTTATAATAGTAATGTCTGATTTCAAGTACTTGGAATTCTCTTAATTTAAAAGGTGCTGGCTGACGGGTTCCTGATGATTGGAATCGATGGCTCAGAAGCAGCAGATGGATCTGACTGGTTCTGTTATCATGCAACCTCTCCTTCTATTTTCCCTGTCGGTTTCTGTGAAATTAACATGATTGAACTTACTCCACCCAGAGGTACTTCATCCTGGTATAAACACTGGGTTTAAATTCTTGATTTCTTCTTACACAGTATCTGTTTACATTTAATATAGCTCTAAATTTTTCTCTAAATACATAGTAATCTCCAAAGTGTTAAAGTGCTAGACTTTTCTAAAGCTAAGTTTGAAAAAGCAAAAGTTAGTCAGGCGTGATGATACATGCCTATAATCCCAGTATGGGGGAGACTGAAACAGGAGGATCAAAAGTTCAACGCCAGCTTCAGCAACTTAGTGAGACCTCGTTTCAAAATATAAAAAAATAAGCCGGGCATGGTGGTGCACGCTTGTAATCCCAATACTTGGGAGGCTGAGACAAGAGGATCACAAGTTTGAAGCCAGTCTCAGCTACTTAGTGAGGCTTCCACAACTTAGTGAGAGCCTGTTTCAAAATAAAAGAATAAAAAATAGGGCTGGGGTATATGTAGCTCAGAGGTAGAACACACCTGTGTTCAATCCCTAATACCACAAAAATAAGAAATAAGCCAGGCATGGTAGTATATGCCTACAATCCTAGTACTTGGGATCCTGAGGCAGGAGGATTGCAGGTTCTCAGGCAGCCTCAGCAACTTAGCAAGGCCCTCCACAACTTGGTGAGACCCTGTTTCAAAATAAAAAATAAAGTAGGGCTGGGTGTATAGCTCAGAGGCAGAATGCCCCCAATACTACAAAAATAAATAAATAAAAAGGGATAGGGAGCCGGGCGTGGTGGCGCACGCTTGTAATCCCAGCATTCGGGAGGCTGAGACCGGAGGATCCGGGTTCGCGGCCAGCCTCAGCTATCTAGTGAGGCACTCCGCAACTTAGTGAGACTCGGTTTCAAAATAAAGAATAAAAAATAGGGCTGGGGGTATAACTTGGAGGTAGAATGCCCCTGAGTTCAATCCCCAGTACCGAAAAAAAAAAAAGAGGGATAGGGGTGTGGCTCAGTGGTAGACTTCCTTCCCCTGGGTTCAGTCCCCAATACCACAAAAACAAAAAAAAGTTAGAAAAGAAAGTCTGGAACCGGGAGTATAGTTCAATAGTAAAGCTCTTTTTGGCATGCTGAGGCCCTGGATTTAATCTGTAGTGCCACCCCAAAAAAAAAAAACAACTCTATTCCTTTAGTAGACAGAAGAGAGTCACTTTCATATTAGGGTAAGTAGATGCACTCATGTCTAGAAAGAAAGGGCATCTTTATTACATGAAGAAATCGTTGCACTCTAAAATATCAGAATGAGTTAGAAGTTATCATTTCACCTAAAATCTGAGATTTCGTGTGCTAAATTATTTTTATCTGCATTTTAATACTATACTAACTGTAAGTGAACTGCTACTTAAACCAGTTGTATTTTTTAGGTTACACAAAACTTCCTTTTAAATGGTTTGACTACCTCAGGGAAACTGGCTCCATTGCAGCACCAGTAAAACTATTTAATAAGGTAAATTTAAATGGCAGTATAGTAATAATGACGTGGAAGTGCAAATCATTGTTGATCAAAATGTTTTGCCTATATTAGAATAATCTTAGTGAGCTATGTATATGCTCGTACTTGTAATCCCAGTTCTTGGGAGACTGTGACTAGAGGATCACAGGTTTGAGGCCAGCCTCAGCAATTTAGTGAAACCCTGTTTCAAGATTGAAAACTAAAAATGAGCCAAGCGTGGTGGCGCACGCTTGTAAT
>PVLC010043013.1:0-12715 GCA_004027655.1 Graphiurus murinus | reverse complement strand
AGCCAGGCGTGGTGGCGCACGCTTGTAATCCCAGCATTTGGGAGGCTGAGACCGGAGGATCCGGGTTCGCGGCCAGCCTCAGCTACCTAGTGAGGCACTCCGCAACTTAGTGAGACTCGGTTTCAAAATAAAGAATAAAAAATAGGGCTGGGGGTATAGCTCGGAGGTAGAATGCCCCTGAGTTCAATCCCCAGTACCGGAAGAAAAAAAAAAAAAAAATCAGTTGACTGTAAGCACGTGGGTCTGTTTCTGAATCTTCTATTCTGCTCCATTGGTCTATGTGTCTGTTTTTTGTGCCAATACCATGATATTTTTATTACTGTGGCTTTGTAGTAGAGTTTAAAATCAGGAATTGTGATGCCTCCTGCATGGTTCTTGTTGCTAAGAACTACTTTGGCTATCCTGGGCTTTTTGTTATTCCAAATGAATTTAAGGACTGATTTTTCTATGTCTATGAGGTGTGACCTTGGTAATTTCATGGGTATTACATTGAATCTGTAAATCACTTTTGGGAGGATGGCCATTTTGATGATATTTATTCTGCTTATCCAAGAGCATGGAAAATCTTTCCATCTTCTAAAGTCTTCATTGATTTCTTTTTTCAACTTTTTATAGTTTTCCTTATAGACATGTTTTACCTCTTTGGTTAGGTTTATCCCTAAGTATTTTATTTTTTGAGGTGCTATTGTGAGTGGAATTGTTTTCTGGATTTCTTTTTCAGCGGATTTATGGTTGGCATACAGGAAAGTTTCTGATTTTTTAAGATTGATTTTGTATCCAGGCACTTTGCTACATTTTTGATCAGTTCTATATGTTTTTTGTTTTTTGTTTTTCTTTTTTTGTGGTACTGGGGATTGAACTCAGGGGCATTCTACCTCTGAGCTATACCCCCAGCCCTATTTTTTATTCTTTATTTTGAAACCGAGTCTCACTAAGTTGCGGAGTGCCTCGCTGAGGCTGGCCTCGAACCCGGATCCTCCGGTCTCAGCCTCCCGAATGCTGGGATTACAAGCATGCGCCACCACACCTGACTAAAACTATCCCTTTTTGCAGATGACATGATTCTATACTTAGAAGAAGTATGTTCCTTCTATTCCGATTCTCTGCAGTGATTTTAGCATGAATGGGTGTTGGATCTTGTCACATCTTTGTGTTTTAGATATATGACTCAAGACAATGTGGAAATTGAGATGTAGAGGGAAAGATTAGGATCAGGAAAACACTGTAGAAATTAAGCGTTGTTGAGATCTGAGCTGATGCAGTTCTAGTGAAGTTGCAAGCGGTTTTTGAGAAGTATTTAAGAGACAAGGCATAATTTATTGGTTAATAATAAGAGTATAATGGTTTAGAAAGTAGAGCAGTTAGAGATGACTGTTAGAAGGCTGGATTGAGAAACCAGGCAGATGTTGATGTGCTCCACTGAGATGTGGAGCATAGATAGAGATGTCCTGTAGACAACTGGGGATCTGTAGGTTTAGAGATCCAACAAAAGGGAATGGATAAGAGTATAAGATTAGAAGAGGGTGTAAGATGGGACACTGGGAATTCAAGGAGGGTGAGAGGAGGAGAAGAGTCTCACAAAGGAGGCAGAAAATAAATTATCTGATTTAGAAGCCAAGGGATAAACTGTGGTTAACCTATAGTCATAAAATGCAAAGCTCAGTGAAACTCTAAAGTGTAGTTTGGAACGCCTAACCTAAATGCTTTGATTTAGTCAGTTAGCATGGTGACACTAAGCCCAGTATAAAGCAAAACACGATAATTTTCCAAGGAAATATTGTTACTACATACAGGAAACCATCTATGTTATGTTTTTAACTACAGCTTTAAAAATATATAATAATTTGATAAATGAAAAGTCATAGAAACAAACAAAAATTAAAAAAAAAAAAAAACAGGCAACAGGATAAATTTTACCCAAGGGCCAGAGTTTGCCAACCCCCATCCTCTGAGCTCCTGAGAGCTGACAATGTGTCTTTTCAACTTGTGCTAAACTAGAAGCAAAGTTAAGAATTTGAATCTTCCTTTTTTCACTTGTATATTTCTTTTCATAGTGTATTTAATATTTGCCTAATTTTTTATTGTAAATCAGGAGTGATAATTACCCTGTGTCTAACGACCAGCAGAGGGTTTTTTTAAATATTGATTTTTTACATAAAACTCTAAGATAGAAAAAAATGTACATTTGTGACTAATTCTTAATCACTAATTACTATACTTTTTCCTTCATATAATTTTGGAGGATTTTTGTGTTACTAGGGATGGAACCCAGGGCCATTCTACCTCTGAGCTATCTCCTCAGCTCTTTATTTTTTTTATTTTGAAACAGTGTCTCACTAAGTTGCTGAGGACCTCGATAAGTTGCAGAGGCTAGTCTCAATCCTGTGATCCTGTCTCAGCCTCCTAAGTACTGTGATTACAGACCTGCACCACCATGCCCAGCCCTCCATATAATTTTGAAAAATGTAATTTCTAATAAGCTAATGTTCGTCAGACATAGTGGCACACATCTGTAATCCAAGTATTAGGAGGCTGAGAAAGGAGGATTGCAGGTTCAAGGTCAGCCTGAGCAACTCAGTGAGACCTTGATTCAAAATAAAAAAGGCTTGGGGTATAGCTCAGAGGTAGAATGCCCCTGGATTCAATCCCTAGTACCACAAATAAATAGGCTAGTGTCCATGTTAAATATAAAATTTATACTTTTGTTGTTGTTGTTTTGTTTTTTGCGAGACTGGGGATTGAATCCAGGGGCATTCTACCTCCAACCTACACCCCCAGCTCTATTTTTATATTCTTTATTTCAGAACAGGGTCTCACTAAGTAGCTGAGGCTGGACATGAACCTATGATCTTCCTGTCTCAGCCTCCCAAGTACTGGGATTACAAGCATGAGCCACCAAGCCCAGCTATATACATTTTATGGGATTTTTTGTTCGTTTTGGGGGGTTTTTTTGTTTTGTTTTTTGTTTTTATACACCGGTAAAAAAAAAGTCTTAGATTTTTAAAATACAACTTATTTTAGTCGTAGTATCTGTAATAGCAAGTGCCCTGGGTGAGAAGTTGACCTGACTGACAATAGAAGTTTATTTTCTTCTCTAGCAGTATATTAAACTACACGAATGACAGTGCTGGAGAGAATAGCCAAAAGTTTTTCCTTAGATAATTTTTTTTTTAACATTCCATTCTGTCACTTTACATTTTTTTCAGGGATGTTTACAAATACTTATTAATCTTCATAGTCTTTATACTACAGGTCCCTCTGTTTTACAATGGAGCAATCCGAGGGGGAGGAAAGTCTAATGACAGGAAGAATCTCTGTGCTTTAGTTTTAAAAACTTAGTAACTTACAGTCCCATTCAGAAAAATGATAATCACCCTTTCTTTTTCTAGGAGAACCACCGATTGATCCTAATAGAATAATCAGTTACTATAGTGTATAGGAAACAGAATGTGTGTTTGTTTGTTCATTTGTTTGGAAGAAGAGGGAAGTAGTATCATTCGAGGATGGCATTTTGTAGTCCAGAGAAGTCTAGATAGTCCTGGAATTGGAACCAGCTTGTTTATTTATCTTCATCAAGACTCACTCTCAGGTTAGCTGGGCATGGTGGCACACGCTTGTCATCCCAGCATTTGGGAGGCTGAGACCAGAGGATGCAGGTTCGCGGCCAGCCTCAGCTACTTAGTGAGGCCCTCCGCAACTTAGTGAGACCCTGTTTCAAAATAAAGAATAAAAAGTAGGGCTGGGGTATAGCTTGGAGGTAGAATGCCCCTGAGTTCAATCCCCAGTACAGCAAAAAAAAAAAAAAAAAGACTCACTCTTAGAAGCCAGGCGTGAGCCGGGCGTGGTGGCGCACGCTTGTAATTCCAGCATTCCGGAGGCTGAGACCAGAGGATCCTAGTGAGGCACTACGCAACTTAGTGAGACTCGGTTTCAAAATAAAGAATTAAAAAAAATAGGCCTGGGGATGTAGCTCAGAGGTAGAATGCCCCTGAGTTCAATCGCCAGTACCGCCAAAAAAAAAAAAAAGAAGCCAGACGTGGTGGCACATGCTTGTAATCTCAGTAGTTGGGAGGCTGAGACAGAAGGATCGCAGGTTTACAGCCAGCCTCAGCTACTTAGTGAGACCCTATCTCAAAAATAAAGAATTAAAAATAGGATTGGGGTTGTAGCTTGGAGATAGAATGACCCTGGGTTCAATCTCCAATACTACAAAAAAAAAAAAAAAAAGACTCTCAGCAATTTTCATGTATTCCTTCTTGGAATGTGTCATTGAAATACTAGCATATATTTTAATGCTAGGTACTTTTTTACTTTTTCAAAATGTTACTTAATTTATTAATAAATTTTAAATGTACCCAAGTCAAAATTAACTACTTTGGAAAAGGAAATTGAGATAATGTAGTAATTCAAAAAATTTTTCTTAAGCAGGTGTGGTGGAATCCCTATACTTGGAAGGCTAAGACAGAAGGATTACTGGTTTAAGGCCAACCTCAGCAATTTAGCAAGACCTGCAGCAACATAGCAAGGCCCTGTTTTAAAATTTAAAATAAAATACGACTGAGGTGTAGCTGGGAGGGAGGATGCCCCTGGTTTCAAATATCCCTAATACCATACACACACAAAAAAATTGTTTTAATTGACAAATTTTTCTTTATAATTTTGAAGCATGTATACATTGTGGAGTGGCTAAATGAAGCTAATTAACATATGCTTTACCTCACACGCACCATTTTTCATATCAAAAATACTTAAAATCTACTCTCAGTGATTTTCAAGATATATTTATTTCTACATGGAGAAATTCTGTAAAATTTAAATGTACATTTTTATGATTTTGTGGGGTTTTTTTTGTTTGATAGTAATGGGGATTCAACCCAAGGGCATTCTACCTCTGAGCTACACACCCTGCCCAATTTTATTTTTTATTTTGAAACAGGATCTCTCTAAGTTGCTAAGGGCCTTGCTAGGTTGTTTGAGGCTGGCTTCAAACCTGCAATCTTCCTGTCTCTGCCTCCCAAGTACTGCAATTACAGGTGTGTGCCACCACACCTGGCTTAATGGTTCTTAAGATGTATTTTATACAAAATATGGAATAAAATTTGAGATTAATATCAATTTTCATTTTAGCCACATAAAGTAGTATTTGTCCTACCACATTGAGAATCCAAGGCCTATCTAGGAATGAATTTTATATTTTTAATATAGATTTTTCATGTTTCTCTCCACTAAGTTTATTGTCTAGAGTGTGATTCATCTTCCAAGTTAATCTGCCTTGTTTGTTTTCACTGGCTGGTAGGCTACCAAGGTTGGTGGGGTTTCCTAGTGTTACATTTTGGATCTAGACTGTCTCCCAAAGGCTAATGTGTTGAAGGCTTGGTCTCCAAGACAGTAGAGTTGGAGTGGGGGCCTTGGGAAAGTGATTAGATCATAAGGAGGGAGGTCACTGGGGGTGTATGCTGGAAGAATACTTTGTGCCTGGCCCCTTCCTTGCAAATTCCTTTATTCTCTCCCCTCCCCCTCCTCAGTTGCCATGAGGTAAGCAGCTCTGTCTGGCATGTGCTCTTCACATGAGCCTCACCATGGGCCCACAGCAATGGGGCCGCAGAACCATGCACTGAGACTGTGAGCAAACTAAATCACTCCTCCTCTAAGGTAAACTCTCAGACATTCTTGTGAAAGTCGTGAAAAGCTGGCTAACAGGCATAGTGAGGAGCTGCCCTATGACTTATGCAAATTAGCCATTGCCTTCTCTGGTGTGAATTTCTTCTCTAGCAAGATATAGATGCAAGAAGTGAGCCACAGGTCATTAACAAGAACACTTGTGGGGTTGCTGTTTCCAGAATTTTTTTTTTTTTTTTTGCGGTACTGGGGATGGAACCTGGGGGCAATTCTACCTCCGAGCTACAGCCCCAGCCCTATTTTTTCATTCTTTATTTGGAAACAGGGTCTCACTAAGTTGCAGAGGGCCTCACTAAGCAGCTGAGGCTGGCCTCAAACCCGAATCCTCCAGTCTCAGCCCCCTAAATGCTGGGATTACAAGCATGCACCACCACGCCTGGCTCTTCAGTCTTTATTTTGATTTTTTTTTTTTTTTTTTTTTTTTTTTGCCTTACTGGGGATTGAACTCAGGGGCATTCTAACTCGGAGCTATACCCCCAGCCCTATTTTTTATTCTTTATTTTGAAACCAGGTCTCACTAAGTTGCGGAGTGTCTCACTACATAGCTGAGGCTGGCCGAGAACCCTGATCTTCAGGTCTCAGCCTCCGGAATGCTGGGATTACAAGCATGCACCACCACACCCGGCTCTATTCTTTATTTTGAAACAGAGTCTCACTAAGTTGCGGAGTGCCTCACTAGGTAGCTGAGGCTGGCTGCAAACCCAGATCTTCCGGTCTCAGCCTCCCAAGTATTGGGTTACAAGCGTGCGCCACCATGCCCAGCTTCTAGAAATTTTTTTTTTTTTTTTTTTTTGCAGTACTGGGGATTGAACTCAGGGGCATTCTACCTCCAAGCTACATGCCCAGCCCTATTTTTTATTCTTTTTTTTTTTTTTTTTTTTGCGGTACTGGGGATTGAACTCAGGGGCGTTCTACCTCTGAGCTATACCCCCAGCCCTATTTTTTATTCTTTATTTTGAAACCGGGTCTCACTAAGTTGCGGAGTGCCTCACTAGGTAGCTGAGGCTGGCCGCGAACCGGGATCCTCCAGTCTCAGCCTCCCAAATGCTGGGATTACAAGCATGCACCAGCATGTCCGGCTTTAGAAGTTTCAATGTTTATTCATTATAGAGCTCTTGTTACTGGATCCCTTTTAGGAAACGTGTTTGACTGTATCGTCAGCTATGAAGAATCATCTTAAGGGAAAATAATGTTTAATGTCTCATAATATATTGCAACAACATATTGAACATATTCAAGACTTACAAAGTCCTTTAAGATGCATGGAAGAAAGCCAGTTGTTGGTGGTGCACACTTGTAATCCCAATACTTGGGAGGCTGAGACCGGAGGATCCAGGTTCATGGCCAGCCTCAGCTACTTATGGGGCCCTCTGCAAGTTAGTGAAACCCTGTTTCAAAAAAAGAATAAAAAATAGGGTTAGGAGCCAGGTGTGGTGGAGCACGCTTGTAATCCCAGCATTTGGAAGACTGATACTAGAGGATCAGTGTTCACGGCCAGCCTCAAGCTACCTAGTGAGGCCCTCAGCAACTTAGTGAGACCCTGTTTCAAAATAAAAAATAGGGCTGGGGGTATGGCTCGGAGGTAGAATGCCCCTGAGTTCAATTCCCCAGTACCACAAGAATAAAAAAAAAAATAGGGCTAGGGGTGTAGCTCAGAAGTAGAGTGCCCCTGGGCTCCATCCACATTACTGCAAAAAAAAAAAAAAAATGCATGGAAGATCACATTGTCATGGAAATATCATTTGGGTGATAGTTGGTGAGAACTTTCAGTCCTTTCTTTCCTCTCTGGATGATTCACTGGGAAGTGCTGAGCCCTGGGATGCTCATTGCAGCTTACCTTGACTTACAGTAGCCACACCCAAAATTCTGAGCACTCCATGATGTGTACAGCGCAGTCATTCCAGTGGCTTGGCAAAGTGTAGATAACTGAATGAAGTAGACTCCTTATTTGTTTTCTCTTTTCCTGTTTTCTTATTGTAAAGGAATAGACTAACACAATGTGGTTTTTATGTGTCTGTTATCAGTCACATATGCCCAAAACATATGTGTCAAGTAGTCTTTATTGATTAAAGTAAATTTGCCCAGGTGTACCCAAGGAAACCAGGGCACTGGAATCACTTCCTTGGTTATAATAGAGTCCCAATACTACTTTTTCTCCAGGGCTGTTAGTACGTGACTAAGCTTTGACTTAGAGGCTTCAGTAAATTCATAAAGGAAGATTGATTAGTACTAATAGCATGTTGTCTAGCTAAAAACTGTTTGAGATCTTGGCTTAAGAAGAGTTCTTGCTGGGCATGGTGGCACAAACTTGTAATTCCAGTACTTGGGGGGCTGATACTCTTATCAACCTAGTAATATCCTATTTCAAAATAAATAGGGGTGGGGTGTAGCTTGGAGGTAGAATGCCTCTGAGTTCAATCCCCAATACCATACACACACAGAAAAGTTCTTTTTGATACTTGGGAATGTGGTTTTATTTGTTTTAGCCACTTTAAGCATTTTATTCAAAGAGTAGAGAATATAAAAGATAACTTGGTGTGGTTATTCTTACAGCTTAAGACAAAAAACCCTTAAGAGCTCAGCAAGCACAAAACCTTTACAGCTAGTTATATTTCCAGTTTTCCTAAAAAGAATATGAAGCTATTGCCAATCTTGGTTTAAAGTATATATGATCCAGGTAAAATAGTAGTGACTACAGTGTGGGTCTCCAAGCCCAGAGACTGCCATGGCAACATGGTCTGCAGAACCACTCTAAGAATTATCTCAAGGGTTATCTAAGAGTTATCTAAAGGGAAGCAAGTTCCCAGTTCTTTGTTTTCTTACTTTGAGACCAAAAGGGGATCTTCTTGATTGTGAGTTTTAAAGGATGGGGAAAGGCCTGAGAGGGAAGTTGACATGGGGAATATTGTTTTCTTCAGGGGGCAAATGAAGGCAAGGAAAAATGGATGTATTACAATGTAGATAAGAAGATGGGATGCATTAAATTCATTCTATAGTTCTGCCACCATAATAGTTCATGCATAAGGGACTCATTTTGAATTTAGTTTGTAGTGTTAAAAGGAACAGGCTTGGGGCAAGTGCCGGCCAGCCCTGAGAAACAGTGGTGAGTTGAGACCTATTGTATTTTTTAAGTGGCTCCAGGACTGTCCAGGTGTCCTGATTTAAAGGCTGCTTCTTAAGTCAGGAAATTGTATCTTGTTCTGAGGTTTACTGTAATAAAGTGCACAGTCCTAGGGGATGGTATTGCTGGCTCCATGAATCACTTTACAGGATGGCTGTACTGACCCAAGCCCCATGATTTATTTATGCCATACCACAATAGGAATGGCAAATATGTAAGCCACACATGGTCTAGGATGGCCTTTTAACAAGGGAGCTGCTGTAAATCTATTAAGTAAAGTAGGCCAGAGCCATAGCAACTTTTGTCATGTCCAAGAGCTCTCTTCCTCCTATATGGGACTTAAGGTTCTAGAACTACTGAAGTTCAGCATCCTTCTTGGAATGTAGCCTAGGCTTTTTCTGTACTATTTAGTCCACTCAGTCTTTGATTCATTGCTTACAAATCTAAAAAATAACTCTGAAATGTAGGCTAGTACTGTTGTCACTAATATTTTCTTTTGGATATGTAGATTTGAAACAGAGTCTCACTAGGTTGCTGGGAATCTCGCTGTTGCTGAAACCTGTGAGCTTCCTGTCTCACACCTGGTTTGGATATATTTATATAAAATATCAATTGCAGCCAGGAGCAGTGACACACACCTATAATCCCAGTACTTGGGAGGCTAAGACAGGAGAATTGTAGGTTCCAGGATAGCCTCAGCAAGTAGTGAGACTCTCATCAACCTAGTGAGACCCAATTTCAAAATTAAAAAATAAAATAGGGCTTAAAGGTAGAATGCTTCTGGGTTCAATCACCCATTTCTCCCCACCTCCCCATACACGGGACATTCACAAGCACATGCACACATACACACGTATTAAATAAATAAACTAGATAAAGTGTCAATTTCTGGGTCATGTGGGAGTTGCATGTTTAACTAAAAAAGAAATTGCCAGCCGGGCGTACTTGGGAGGCTGAGACAGGAGGATCCGGGTTCTCCGCCAGCCTTAGCTACTTAGTGAGGCACTCCGCAGCTTAGTAAGATCCTGTTTCAAAATAAAGAATAAAATAGGACTGGGGGTGTAGCTCAGAGGTAGAATGCCCCTGAATTCAATCCCCAGTACCAAAAAAAAAAAAAAGAAACTGCCAAACTTTTTTTCAGAGTAGCTGAACCATATTATATTGCTAATAGCAGTGTATAAGTGATTCTGGGGTTTTTTTGGGGGTTTTGTTTCTTTTTCTTTACATCCTCATCAGCATTTGGTGTTGTCACTATTTTTATTTTAACTCTTCTACCAGGTATAATATGGTGACAACTCATTGCAGTTTTAATTGCCCTTCTGTAATGAAGAATGGTATTTGAACATCATGTGCTTATTTGCCACCTGTATTTTCTTTTCAGTGAAGTATCTCTTTTGTCTATCTTCTATATATATGTATATATATATATATATATATATATTTTGTGGTACTGGGGATTGAACTCGGGGGCATTCTACCTCCAAGCTACACCCCCTGTCCTATTTTTTATTCTTTATTTTGAAACAGGGTCTCCCTAAGTTGCGGAGTGCCTCACTAGGTAGCTGAGGCTGGCTGAGAACCCGGATCCTCCAGTCTCAGTCTCCCAAATGCTGGGATTACAAGCGTGTGCCACCATGCTGGGCTTGCCCACTTTTAAATGTGTTTGGTTTTTGTTTGTTCTTACTGTGCTGTCAATCATTAAACTGAACTTGAGAAGGAGGGAGTGGGACAGGAATTGGGGAAGGGTTAAATGAGAGATGTGTGCATGTATGCCTTTACCAGCTTGTACCTAACAAAGATGTATGATTACAATGCACCAATTTAAAACAAAAAAACAAATACCTATATAGCACTGACTACATGCTGGATGGTGTTCTAACCCCCATAACAAAAATAGCTAACTAACTAAATCACTAACTAAATAAATAAATAAGAAAAAAATTTCTACTTAGCATATATTGCTTCAAAGGGTACAAAAGCCCATTAGACCATCAATTTTAACCCAACACAAGATACTGAAACTTCCCATTTCCCCAAGCTTCAAAAGACTGTCATCCTTCCCTACCTCATTCCTTACAGGACTGTTAGTCCTCACCAACCTCCATCCACCATAAGACTTCTTTATGCCACCCCCTTCAGATTACAAAGAAAATTTCTCAGGATAACATTCAAAATTAAGTCCTCGTTTTGGTCTTCTCAGTGCTAACCGTGACCTTTGTCACAAAGAAGGCACCTAGAGCGGGGCGTGGTGGCGCACGCTTGTAATCCCAGCATTTGGGAGGCTGAGACCGGAGGATCTGGGTTCGCAGCCAGCCTTAGCTACCTAGTGAGGCTCTCCGCAACTTAGTGAGACCCTATTTCAAAATAAAGAATAAAAAATAGGCCTGGGGGTATAGCTCGTTGGTAGAATGCCCCTGGGTTCACTCCCCAGTACCACACACACACAAAAAAAACAACAACCACAAAGGAGGTACCTAATAAATGTATACTGAACTGAGCTGAACCAACAGGAGCAAGAGGGTCCAGAAGACTGTCATTTTAATTTAATGGATTAAAAAGTCACTGGGAAAGGAAGAGGCAGCATATATTTGGGGAATGTGAGAAACTTCTAAATGATTGAGGCATCAAGCTAGAAATTTATGTTGGAGCCAAGCTGTGTTTTGGATGTCATCAAGTGTAGTTCATGAATTTATATACTTATCTAGCATGTCCTTAGAATTCATGTTCCTAAGCCAGGCATGGTGGCACATGATTGTAATCTCAGTACTTGGGAGACTGAGACCAGAGGATCCAAGTTCGTGGCCAGCCTCAGCTTCTTAGTGAGGCCCTTTGCAACTTAGTGAGACCCTGTTTCAAAATAAAGAATAAAAAATAGGGCTGGGGGTGTAGCTCGGAGGAAGAGTGTCCCTGGGTTCAAGACCCAATCAGTACTGCAAAAAAAAAAGAATTCATGTTCCTAATACAGAAACATCAACTTGAGGTCTGTTAGTAGGCCCTCAAATAATTTCTTGTTCTCACACATACTTAGGCCTAGCTCTTAAAGCAAATGTCCTCTAGTGTACTCATATATGTCCAGAGTGATTTTAGAACTTTTTTTTTGTGGTACTTGGGGTTGAGCCCAGGGGCATGTCTACCTCCAAGCTACACCCCCAACCCTATTATTTAATTCTTTATTTTGAAACAGGGTCTACCTAAGTTGCAGAGGGCCTCACTAAGTAGCTGAAGCTGGCCGCAAACCCAGATCCTCCGATCTCAGCCTCCCCAAGTACTCAGTTTACAAGCGTGTGCCACCTTTCCGCTTGTGGTTGTAGAACTCTGAGAAAGTAAAGATATGCTGGAGATTACCTGCATTTGTTAGAAACTATAACATTTGTTTTTACTTTATTTCTGTTACTTTTTTTCCATTTCCTTCAAAGTGCATATAAATGGGCCTAGGGATATAGTTCAGTAGTAATGTTGTCAAGCATACAACAGGCCCTGGGTTCTATCCTCAGCCCCAGAAAACAGAAATTAAACAAAAAAAAATACATATAAATATATATTCATTATCTCCTGTGTAGTAATACAATATATATTTACTACAGAATAGGACTACTTTACGTTGGAAATATTTCTATTTAAAGTCTATTTTTAGGTGTGATTTAATCATGTATATTCAATCAGATCTTTTAGTTCTCATTATGATAAAATACCTGGGCATAGCCGGGCGTGGTGGCGCACGCTTGTAATCCCAGCATTCGGGAGGCTGAGACCGGAGGATCCGGGTTCGCGGCCAGCCTCAGCTACCTAGTGAGGCCCTCCACAACTTAGTGAGACCCGGTTTCAAAATAAAGAATAAAAAATAGGGCTGGGGGTATAGCTCGGAGGTAGAATGCCCCTGAGTTCCATCCCCAGTACTGAAAAAAAAAAAAAAAG
>PVLC010043012.1:0-12716 GCA_004027655.1 Graphiurus murinus | reverse complement strand
GGTACTGGGGATTGAACTCAGGGGCATTCTACCTCCGAGCTATACCCCCAGTCCTATTTTGTATTCTTTATTTTGAAACCAAGTCTCACTAAGTTGCGGAGTGCCTCACTAGGTAGCTGAGGCTGGCCGCGAACCCGGATCCTCCGGTCTCAGCCTCCCGAATGCTGGGATTACAAGCGTGCGCCACCACGCCCGGCTCCCAGACCTTTTTTTGAAACAGAGTCTCATTAAGTTGCCAAGGCTGGTCTCACATCTGCAATCCTCCTGTGTCAGCCTCCCAAGTGCTGGGATTACAGGTGTGCACCACCAGGCCTGGCTTCTACGTGCAATTAAAACACACAAACCCAAGAAGTCTGCACTGATCAAAAGCGTGTTGTGAAAAGTGGATTTCCTATTATTGTGTTGTGAAAAAGACCCTCTCTTGCCAGTCTCCTCTATCACAGGACTGAGTTAGATGCAGCGCCAAAGGAAGCAGACAGGTGAGCTCCTCTTAGGGAAGAAACACATTAGAAACATAATCCCTCCAGAGTCATTCTGAAAATTGCCTTTGCTGATCGGCCATGGAAAAAACAAAGTGCATTTGATGAGTTCAGCTGAATAAAATCCTGGAAAATTATCTGAGTTTAAAAAGATTTCAAAGTAGAGCTTAAAAGCATTTAGCCGTCTTTGTGAGTTAGGAAAAGCACACACACACACACACACAGGCACACACATGCAATGATTTCTGTCTTAATGGTGTCTCTAAGACAGTGCCTCTGACCTAGTATCATTTATTGTTCATTTCTACTGGGAGGGGAAATGGAGGGCTAGTAAGGCATAAATTTTAAAACAGACTTTAGGAATGAAAGAAAATCAGATGGTCTTTTTCAATAAGAGGAATCTGAGTCCCTTGTGCTTGTTATTTTTGGAAAAGTGGAAGGATTGAATCTTTTGGGTGAGAATTAATCTTGAATTGTTACGGCTGCATCTTGTACATAGAATAAAGACATCAGAAATATATTTGGGAGGGGGATGCGTGCCCAGGGGAACAAGCAAAATTCTTCCTATTCTACATTTTTCTGCTGTGCATTATCTGCATTGACTGTTCTTGGAACAGACCATGAGAGGTCGAAACAGAGGATAATTACCTGCTTGCTTCTGCAGTCCCCTGTGCTTCCTGTTGCAACACCTGGCAGGGTATGATGCAGATTGTGTGCCCATTGGCCCTGGGCTTCATGGAATCCAGAGGTGGTGGAGACTCTGGGCATCTAATCCACAGATGGGGCTTAGGTGACTGTAAGACTGACCTGCCCCAGGTGATCAGTCTCAGCAGTGGCCGTTGCAGCAGAGCAAGAGGCTGAGGGTCTGGGGGACAGGTGAAGCCCACAGCGTTTGAGGAGATATATAGGATGGGGCCAATAGAGGGAGGAGCAAAGATGACCATGCTGGCTTATTAGAAAGACCACCTGTAGTTCTGGCTGCATTACATAATAACCTTAGGCAAATGGCAGTGTTTCTCTTAGTTGGTTGGGTTCCAGATCCATTGTCCCATTTGAGCACTTGTGCAAGGAATATAATCCAAGCACATGAAGATGGGAAGGCCTGCTCAGTGTCTCCTTTTGATATCATGCAGCCTCAGTTTGTCTATGTCCAGAATTCCACCAGGGTCTTGTTTAGCTTAGGAAAAGAGCCCTAATCAGAGCAGGCCTAAGAGACATTCCAGTCTCTGCCCCATCACTGAATTTTAATTAAGCATTGACTAAGTGCTATGGTTTGGATGTGTCTTGTTCTCTCCAAAACTCATGTGAAGATGACAAGTCATGGGGGCTCCACCTTCGTAAAGAGATAAATACCATTCCCTCAAGAGTGGGTAAGTTACCACAAGCGCAGGTTGTGAAAAAGTGAGTTTGGGCCTCCCCAGCTGGCTCTCTTTTGCATCCTCTCTCACAGTGTGATCTCTCCCATCACACTCACTCACCTGGCTATTTTTCCACTGTGAAAGGCCATCAGGAGAAGCCCGGTGGATGCTGGCACCAGGCCCCTGGACTGCCAGAAAGGAGCTAAGTAAACCTTTTCTTTAGAAATGACCCAGCCTTACGTGTTTTGCTATAGCAAGAGAAAATGATGGACTAAGACACTAAGAACCAGGTCTTGTAAGGGAGAACATGCAGGAGAAAGTACGCAGAGTCTGCTTTCTGGGCCCTGGAAACTTTCAAGGCTAAGCTCATGCTGGCCGACTGGCTCACATGGGGGAGGGCCCTGGCTTACTCTCGGACCCTCAGCATACGCTCCTTGAGTGGACAACACACCCAAGTCCTTGCTCCAATGTCACTTCTGCAAGAATCCAGTACCCTGGATTCTTTTACCCTTTTCTTTATTTCCATACATGTTTCTTCTACCATGCTATATAATTCAGTCATGGCTAGTATTTATGAGCAGAATCTTCCCCTAAGAACGTCAGTACCAGAAAGCAGAGAGTTTTACTTGCTGGGTTCAATATTTTGTGCATGGATGTATCCCAAGTACCTCTTTGTAACTAACTGATAGAATAGCTATAAAAATGGTGCCCCAGGTCCCTAAATCCCATCTGAGCAAGACTCTCTATTCTGCAGCTAAGACCGCTGGTTCCTTCTCCTCATCTTATGAAAGAACACTGATTACTTGTTAGGAGATAATGCAGGTATCTAGTACTTAATTTTTTAAAGCTCTGTTTCCAGCCTGGGACTAGAGACTCTTTTGCTCTCATTTCTGTCTTATATCTGATCATAGTGCCTGGAATTTTGGAGGTGCTCAGTTAATGTTGATGGAAATCAAACTTAGTTGGCAATGAAATTTAGTGTCTCCTTTCCCGAACACAAAAAGATTCCTATGCTCACTGTTTTTGTCACCCAGGACTCAGCTCTCTTTAATACCCGCCTCCAAACACAGCCACATGCAGGCAATGGCTGGCTTGGCATGGGGGTGGTGCAGGGGTGGATTCTTAATCCTCCGTGACAATTTGCAGAACAGCTTCTCCCTCTTCAGTTCTCCTAAAATTCCTCTCTGATGAGTTGCCCAAGTCCTTGAAGATGTGTGCTCACTTCTCTATCCTTGCCCGACATCTCTGAATCATCATGGATTTAATCAGGCCCCTCCTTGCTAATTGAGTCCCAGATCTCCACTATCAGAAACATTATTTACATCCCTCGTCTCTTTTCTAGGTTACCCAAGATAAGCAAGAGGAGGAAGTGAAAATAGGGCACAAGGGCCAAGAGGTGCCTGAACAAACTGAGATGGGTGGTCAGCCTCACTGGGCTGAGAGTCAAGTCTTTCTGATCTACACTTGGTGGCGGATTCCGTTTCTAAGAGCCTGAAGCCTGCAACCAGGCCAGGTGAAGCCACGCAGCAGAGTGCTCACAGCTGCTTCATATCTTCAGATGTTTCCCTCTTGTCTGGGGCTTCGAGGAAGTGCACAGAAAGGTGCTGGCACTGCCCACAATCTCACTGTGGCTGTGAGGCCAGAGCTTTTGCATAGGAAGAACTCTCCAAACTAGCTCCTTTCTCTGCAGCAAAGACAGGGCCATAAAGGCAGCCTCTGGTTTTAGCTAGTCCTTTGTCCATTGCTACAACCAAGAGAGGGAAGCCAAAGGCCTTGAACACCATTCTCTCATGCTGTTCCACCTTGGGGAAAGTGTCTTTACAGTTAGAGGCAGGAGCAGATGGAGCCCACTCAGCAGGGAAGACAGGGACCAGACTCCAGCCTGTGAATGGGAGAAGGTTCCCTGGTGGCAGGATCCCCTCTCTTCAGGACTTTGGCTGCTGTGGCCATCAATGCCCACTGGTCATTTGGAGAGAGTCATTTGGGGGCCCAGATACCTGTAGTAATTCCTAGGAAGTCCTCTGTGTCCTTTGAGAGAATGAGGAGAAGAGAACTGTGAGGGATGAGGGAATAGGGTGCCTGATCCAAATGGTGCGTGTGTGTGCGCGCATGTGTGTGTGTGGTTTACTACCTTGCCAGGACATTCCCTGTAACTCTGGCACACAGGTAATCCCCGGCCCCATCCCCGGACATACATTTCCAGTAACACGGTACGTGCTGGAATCCTCAGAGTCAGCCACAGTCACACTTTCCTCAGCATGGACGGGATAGGGAAGGTAGACAGGGTCAGTTTAGTTTTTGCCAGGGCCACATTTAATTTAGTATGCTGACTGTAAAAGCCAGTGTTATCTTACTGAGAACCAGGGACAGGTTTACAAAACAAAGAAGAAACAAATTGTGAATGTTTCTATTGATGTTTGGCTCTCCATTGGTTTTCGAATAGAGATGTTTAACTCTATACTATGTGCTAGTTATTGGTACGTGGTTTGGTCTGATTTGTTTGTGTTGGAATTAATTATTTAAATATCTTGTCTGGTGTGGTGGCACATGCCTGTCATCCCCGTACTTGATGAGAGGACCTTAGGTCAAGACCAGCCTCAGCAACTTAGGTGAACTTATTTCAAAATAAAAGAATTTTTAAGGGGCTGGGAGTGGAACTTGGAGGTGGAATGCCCCTGGGTTCAATCCTCAGTACAAAAAAAAAAAAAAAAAAAAAGGAATAAATGTCTTGTATGATAACACTAACAGAGACTCCCACCTGTGTCTGGGAAGTCAATCAAATCCAGCTCACCCAGGCTTTGCTGTATACCAATATCGTGTCTGTCTATGCATCATGATCACTTTTTTTTTGGTACTGGGAATTGAACCCGGGGGCATTCTACCTCTGAGCTACAACCCCAGTCCTATTTTATTTTTTTATTCTTTATTTGAAACAGGATCTCACTAAGTTGCAGAGGACCTCACTAAGTAGCTGAGGCTGGCCGCAAACCCAGATCCTCCAGTCTCAGCCTCCCAAGTACTGGGATTACAAGCGTGTGCCACCACGTCCAGCAACAACGTGATCACTTCTAAGTATTTGTTTTAGCCGCTATGAACAATAGAGAGAGCCCACAATAGGTGGAAATCACAGCTAAATACTTCTTTTCCTTGCCATTGCCCTGAACTGATCTCAATTCTTGGCCAAGGGGTATGTTTAATGTGATCAGTTCTTTGTTTCTTACCAGCTCTTTTCAAAAGAATTGGCTTCTCAGTATATAAGGTCCAGAAGTATCACTTGTTTGGGAAAGTATGTTTACAGAAGCCAGCTAGAGAATCTTCCTTAATAGCAAACATTAAAAAAAAGGAGCTGATTGGAAATGCAGGTGCCAACTGACAAGTATTTATGGCATCTTTCCTGAAATGGTCAGCCTTACCCCAGGGAGTACCCTGCGTAACCTGAAAAAGATTAGAGCAAGTAAGTCCTATTTCATTTGTTTACTTCCCCTGTGATGGATGCCCCGTGACACTGTGATCCTTTGCACTAATGTCTGGGTGGAAAAAAAAAAGTTGAAGGATAAATGAAATGTCAGTTAATTCCGTTATGCCATTTATTGACATCCTGGCTGGGCTCAATCTACCCCAGGGGACTGCACAGGAGAGCACATTTGATGGGAAATATAGATTGTGTGGTCCTGACGACCCAACAAAGGTAATCACGGTCCCGGGGTTGGCAACAGAGGATGTCAGCCTGAGTCTCCAGAGCTGGATAGGCTCCTGTCCCCTCTATTTGCTGTGCTCCATGAGCTTAGGAAGATTAGTAAAGGCTGGGATACTATTCTGCAATTAAAACATTATTCACACAATAAAAATTATACTGGGCAGAAGCCCTAACCTCAGACCTTCTGTTTCACTTAGCAGTATGAAATATTCTTTTTCTCCCCTTCTCTCCTTCTCCCTCTCTATCTTCTTTCCTTTTCTCTACTGGGGATTAAACCTAGGAACATTCTACCTCTGAGCAACACCCTTGGCCCTTTTTATTGTGAACCAGAATCTCACTAAATTGCTGAAGCTAGCTTCAAACCTGTGATCCTCCTGTCTCAGCTTCTCAAGTGCTGAGATTACAGGCCTACACCACCACATGTTCCATCATAAAAGAGTGATAACCACGGTCAGTTCCTGAGAGCACTCAGAAAACTTGGAGATGGCATTGAAACATACGCCACTATTATCGCTAGGACAAGTATGCATGCCTTTCTTCTCCACTCTAAATAGTGCAGCAGTGGCTTCAATAAGAACTTGTGATTTCCTGGTCTTCATGTTCCCCTGCCTCTTTTCTATTAAGAGTAGATCTTCTGCCATATGTGGTGGTGCACACCAGTAATCCTAGTACTTAGGAGGCTGAGACAGGAGGATCTCAGCTTTAAGATCAGTCTCAGCAATGTAGCGAGACTCTCAGCAACCTAGTGAGAACCTGTTTCAAAACACAAAAATAAAAAGAGCTGTGAGTGTAGCTCAGAGATAGAATGCCCCTGGACCCAATCTCCTCAGTACTTTAAAAAAAGAGTATATCTTCTAACTGGGCATGGTGGTGTACACTTGTACTCCCAGTTCTTGGGAGGCTGAGATACGAAGATCCCAGGTTTGAGGCTAGCATGTGGTAACTTAGTGAGACCCTATTTCAAAATAAAAAATATAATAAGAAAATAGGGCTGGGGTGTAGCTCACAGGTAGAACAGGCCTGGGTTCAGTCCCCAGCACCACAGCCTACATATTGGGCTTTCTTATTGCTGATTCTGATAAACAAAACACTTCATTCCAGCTGGAGTGCCGGCACTTGTGAAAATGACACTTCCTCGTTTCATCTTATCCAAGCTGATAGGTGATAAGGAGTTTCACCAGCCCTGCCCTAGGATGCATAGGTGTTGTAGGAGGTTGTTGTGCGGGCTGAGGTGCGACAGTGGCCTTGAGACAGTGGCCTTGATTTGCGTAAGGGTTGGGTATTGCAGGAAGGTCACACATGTCTTCGTCATCATAGATCTTTACTTGATAAAGATTAGATCAAGGACATGAAGTTCAAGTTGTAGGCCTAGAACTCAGAGTCCTGGATTTAGAGCTGGAAGGCACGTTAGAGATGATCGACCTGCCTCTCCAAAGTGCGGGCTGAGGTGGGCAGGATCAGCACCACCTGAGACCTGGATAGAAATGCAGAATCCAACCCCAGAGGGTGCTGGGAACGAAGTCCCCAGGGCACAGAGGCAACCGAAGTCTCAGATGAACTGTCTGTCTCGACCATTCCTCTTGTGTTATGGGTGAGCATGGTCACAGCAAATCTACATAGCAGGAGCCACCCTAGCTCTACTCTGCTTCTTAGATATCTGCCTTTGAGTCTCAGTGAGTGAGGGGCCATGTCCCAAATCTAGGGTGACTCTTCCCATGAAATATGCAATAGTCACATCAAACCAATACTGACTTGAGAAGTCAGTTCTCATGTTGGGTTAAACTAAAATGACCACATTGCTTGCATAAATGAGTTATTTCTCACCAAAGCGCCACAGCTCTCTTGGCACTACTAGTTTATTCTGGTTACAGGTAGAGTAGAGTACGCGGATGCCTTGAAAATGGAAAGTAGAGAGGAATGTAGCTTTGCATTATGGCATGTGCTCAGGGTTGAGATGCGGCCTACCTCAGGGCCTTTGCACCTGCTGCTCCCTCAGCCTGGGACACTCCACCTCTGAGTCTTTGCAAGTCAGGCTCTGTTTTATCATCTCGGTATCATCCTGGAAGAAGTTTCCCTTGGTCACTCTATCTAGAGTCATCTTCTCTGTTCATCCCATTCCCCATTACTCCCTATCCCCATCACTCTGGTTTTTTTGTTTATTTGGTTAGTTTTTGTTTTTTCTTTTGTTGCTGTTTTGGTTTGCTTTTTTGATACTAGAGATTGAACATAGGGACATTTTACCTCCAAGTTACACCCCAGCCCTTTTTCTATTTTTTTTATTTTACAAACAGGGTCTCACTAAGTTGTTGAGGGCCTCGCAAAGTCACCAAGGCTGGGCCTAGAACCTACGATCCTTCTGTCTCAGCCTCTCAAGTACTGGGATTACAGGTGTACACCACCCCCCCCCAGCTCCTATCAACTCGTTTTTGTTGTATCTTATCTCTCACCATATCCGATGAGAGGGATCTTACCTTGCTTGTGCACAGCCACATCCCTATGGATAAAAAAATAAATTAAAAAAAAATGCTTGACCTATGTCAGGTGCTCAATAATTGTTTGCCAAATAATAAATATTCCTATTTATTTAGAAGGAAGTTTTTCCATGCTGATAACTAGGATAATCATAAGTACAAGCTAACAATGATTGAATTTTACAATGTGTCAGACACAATGCTACATGTTTTATGTATGTTATCTTATTTAATTTTAATTATTGATATTTCAAAAAGCAAGCATTAGTGTTGACTGCTTGGAAGTAGAGGCATTAAATGCCTTCTCTTACAATTAGGAGAACACAACAAGACACAGTGGCCCACACCTGTAATCCTAGTACTTGGGAGGCTGAGATAGGAGGATCCATAGGTTCAAGGACAGCCTCAGCAACCTAGTGAGACCCTATTTCAAAATAAAAAAAGGGGCTGGGGATGTGGCTTGGAGATAGAATACCCCTGGGTTCAATCCTCAGTACCAATAGACAAACAAATTTAAAATAAAATGAGTGAAGCTCACTGAACACGGACTTGACTTCAGGAGCACATCCTAGAGGAAAGGTCCAAGCAGGCATCTATGTAAAGGGGTCAGCACTGGCTGGGTTTCTGGCGGATACAGGCTGGGCTGGCTGGACCAGGGAGCTCACTATCTCTGATGCTGTGTTTGGATCCCGTTGCCAGGTTCGTGACCTAGAGGGCCAGCTTGGAATGAAATGTCCCGACACACTTCCCAAGGTGAAAATGGAAAAATGATGCCCTCTTGCCCATTTTCTGTAACAGGACATAACTGGTGCACGAGGATGGTGATGCCAAGCAGAGCACAGTCCTTGGTCTTCTCATTCTTCACCAGGGAAACAAATCAAATAGACCAGTTTAGGCCTCAATCAAGTACATTTTATGAAGTGACAGGAACTCAGTACTTTCGCTCATCCCCCACCCCCCGCCATTTTTTTTTCTTTTGTACTGGAGGTTGAACCCGGAAACATTCTACCTCCCAGCTACACCCCCAGCCCTTTTTCTTTTTTAATTGAGACAGGGTCTCCCTAAGTTGCTGAGGCTGGCCTTGAATATAAGACACTCTTGTCTCAGCCTCCCAAGAACTGAGATTAGAGGCAAGTGCCATCACACCCAGTTCTTTTTCCCCCAATTTCACATTTCCCAAAGTGCTCAGTCTCCATTCCACTCTCCATCTTGGTTTCCATCAGCTTCACACATTTATATAAACAGCTGAAACTGGCTGAGTCAGTGGCACGGGCCACCAACCCACCAAGAAGGCAGCCAGAAAGGCGGATCTCTAATGAGACACAAGAGGAGGGGAACAACTCAAGTAGATGCATTTCATTCCAGAGAAGAGCTCTTTAAAAAGCTGTTTAACATTTAAGGTTCTATTATTATTTTTGGCAGCATGTTGAGTCCATGTCTCTTTTTTGGCTACTTTTCTAGTACTTTATGTATCTGGAAGTAAAATTTGCAACTGATTTCAGTAACACTAGAGAAAAAAATTCAGTGTAATTATATGAGGTATTTAAATGCTATGTATTCTCATCAAATATGAAGCATAAGTTGAAATGACTATATAAAATGACCTGTAGTATAATTTGTTTATATATCATAGACATAGAAAATGCCTTAATAGGTCACTGCAGAATTAATAGTATAAATAAAAAATAAATCTAATAGAAATTATCTATGAATGCCAAATTAATTAGTGTAAAAAAAAAAAAGATGGGTAAATAAGTCCATGGGTGGTCCCTTCCATCACATGATCTGTGGTAGGGGCTGATGTGTGTGTGTGTGTGTGTGTGTGTGTGTGTGTGTGTGTGTGTGTGTGTGTGTGTTTTACTGAGAATTGAACCCAGGGGCATTCTACCTCTGAGCTATACCTCAGCCCTATTTTATTTTGTTTATTTTGAAACAAGGTCTTACTAAGTTGCTGAAGCTGACCACAAACCTGTGATCCTCCTGTCTCAGTTTCCCAAATACTGGAATTTCAGGCATGCACTACCATGCCCAGCTGGGCCTGATACTTTTTTTTTTTTTTTTTTTTGCGGTACTGGGGATTGAACTCAGAGGCATTCTACGTCCAAGCTATACCCCCAGCCCTAGTTTTTATTCTTTATTTTGAAACTGAGTCTCACTAAGTTGCGGAGTGTCTCACTAGGTAGCTGAGGCTGGCCGCGAACCGGGATCCTCCAGTCTCAGCCTCCGGAATGCTGGGATTATAAGCGTGAGCCACCATGCCCGGCAGGGCCTGATCCTTTTAACTGAATAAATTTTTTTTTTGTTATGGAAAATTTCCAACATATACAAAAGTCAGGCTTGAGTTGTAGCTCAATGATACCAGGCATCTTTAGCATGTATAAAGTTGAATTCCCAGCACCAAAAAAGAAAGCATAGAGACTATGTATCCATCATCTAGTTTCAATAAGTATCCATTTCTTGACCCACATTGATGGGGAGGAGAAAGAGATGATAATCTGGGACTTGTGTCCACTGGAAAGGCAAATTAATTATTTATCATGGCAGGGATGGGTCTATAACTGATTCTTCATATTAAATCTTTGGAACTGTCGGCAAAATAGGTAGTCCACAGGCTTGACCTCAACTTCTGCTTTGAGACTTTGGGCAACCAATAAGGTCAGTTCGTATTTGTCATTTACCAGGAGCTCATGATGGTCCTGGATATTGTGATCGATACAGATAAAATATTAGAATATTGGAGAATTGATAGTTTTCTGTCTTCCCTTCCAGATATAGTTTCCCTGTGGTTCCACCCTCCCCTACATGCTTGAAGCCTGATCTGCTTCACAGCAAAACTTCTCCTGCCCTCTCACTTCTGTTGGATTGAGTCAAGGGAGGAGGATACTAACAGGAGGTTGGAGAATGGAAAGCTAACTGGACAGGGTGCATACAGTCTCACAGAGGATGTAAGGCTGTGCTGCGGGGCCTTGACTCTCCAGCCAAGGAGCTCTAGTTGATTAAAAAAGCATTAGGGTAGCCGGGCGTGGTGGCGCACGCTTGTAATCCCAGCATTCGGGAGGCTGAGACCGGAGGATCCGGGTTCGCGGCCAGCCTCAGCTACCTAGTGAGGCCCTCCGCAACTTAGTGAGACTCAGTTTCAAAATAAAGAATAAAAAAAACTAGGGCTGGGGGTGTAGCTCAGAGGTAGAATGCCCCTGAGTTCAATTCCCAGTACCGCAAAAAAAAAAAAAAAAAAAGCATTAGGGTCAGGCGTGATGCCCACACTTGTAACTTGTAATCCCAGTACTTGGGAGGCTAAGACAGGAGGATTGCAGGTTCAAGGCCAGCCTCAGCTACTTAGTGAGGCCCTCCACAACCTAGTGAGACCCTATTAAAGAATAAAAATAGGGCTGGGGGTGTAGCTGTGAGGTAGAATGCCCCTGGGTTCCATCTCCAGTACTGCAAAAAATAAAAAAGCAATAGGTAGCTGGGCCCAGTGGTACACATCTATAATCCCAGTACTTGGGAGGCTGGCATAGGAGGATTGTAGGCTCAAGGCCAGCCTCAGAAGTTTAATGATGCTCTGTTTCAAAATAAAAAATAAAAAGGGCTGTAGAGTGACTTAGAGGTAGAAAGCCCCTGGGTTCAATCCCTGGGCAATAGGTGCATTTTATTATTTAATTTAATTAATTATTAATTGAAACCATTGTGCATTGTTGGTAGAAATGCACAATGGTTTCAATTTCTCTGCATCCTTACCAACATTATTATTTTCTGTGTTTTAACTTATAGTCATCATAGTGGGTGTGAAGTAGTATTTCCTTGGGGATTTGATTTGTGTTTCTCTAATGATTGGTGATATGATGCATTAAATAAAATATACTATACCAGACAGTTCCTCAAAAAATTAAACATAAAACCACCATGTGATTCATCAGAACTGAAAGCAGGAGGTCTAACAGATATGCGTATACCAACGTTCATAAGTAGAACAATCCGAAAGTCCATTCACAGATAAACAAAATGCAAATTCTTACATACTGTACAATGTTTACACACCTAAACCATACATGTTCCATGCATACAATGAAATGCCTACTAATTTGTAAATTAATACAAACACTGTGGAGGTTATGGAGATTCCTCAGAAGATTAGGAATGGAACCACTATATGACTCAGGTAAACCACTCTTTGGTATCTTTCCAAAAGAATTAAAGTCAGAATATTATAGTGCTACACATATATCCATGTTTTTAGCAGCACAATTCACAATAGCCAAAACTATGGAACCAACCCAGTTGTCTATCAACAGATGAATAGATAAAGAAAATGTGGTTTATATACACAATGAAATCTTAGCCATAAAGAAGAACAAAAGTATGTCATTTGTAGGAAAATGCATAGAACTGGAGAGTATCACATTAAGTGAGACTGCCCAGTCTCAGAGGGTCAAGGGTGGTGTGTTTTCTCTCATTTGTGGAAGCTGGAGAGAAAATAGGAAACATAGGGACTTTAAATAATGTGCAGAAGGTCAGGTAAAAACTTTCTCAACAGGACCCCAAAAGCACAAGCAGCTCAAAGGAAGATCAATGCATGGGATTGCAATAAACTGAAGAGCTTCTGCAAAGCAAAGGAAACTATCAAGAACCTCAACAGAGAACCGACAGAGTGGGAGAAAATTTTTGCCAGTTACACTTCAGATAGAGGTTTAATATCTAGGATATACAAAGA
>PVLC010043011.1:0-12716 GCA_004027655.1 Graphiurus murinus | reverse complement strand
CCCAGCCCTATTTTTTATTCTTTACTTTTTGAAACCGAGTCTCACTAAGTTGCGGAGTGCCTCACTAGGTAGCTGAGGCTGGCCGCGAACCCGGATCCTCCAGTCTCAGCCTCCCAAATGCTGGGATTACAAGCGTGCGCCACCACGCCCGGCCCTATTTTTTATTCTTTATTTTGAAACAGGGTCTCACTAAGTTGCAGAGGGCCTCACTAAGTAGCTGAGGCTGGCTGTGAACCTGTGATCCTCTTGTCTCAGCCTCCCAAGTACTGGGATTACAAGTGTGCGCCAGCACGCCCGGCTCATGCCTGGTCTTTTAACTACTTTAGACTGTATTCCTTCGACTTACATAGAAACAAAGAGCTTACTGTAAAATAGTATGCCACATTATGCTAGCAGCAGCCTTATACATCTTGTGTTTACTGTCTCTTGACTAAATAATTTTCTCCTGTGTTTTATTTACTTATTTTTGTGGTACTGGGAATTGAACCCAGAGGCATCCTATCTCTGAGCTATATTCCCAGACTGATTTTATTTCCTGTTTGGAAACAGGGTCTCACTAGGTTGCTGAGAGCCTCACTAAATATCTCAGGTCGTACTTGAACCTGTGATCCTCCAATCTCAGCCTCCTAAGTACTAGGATTACAAGTGTGAGCCACCATGCCTAGCTGTGCTTGATTTTATTTTATTTTTTTTTCGGTACTGGGGATTGAACTCAGGGGCATTCTACCTCCGAGCTATACCCTCAGCCCTATTTTTTATTCTTTATTTTGAAACCTAGTCTCACTAAGTTGCGGAGTGCCTCACTAGGTAGCTGAGGCTGGCCTCGAACCCGGATCCTCTGGTCTCAGCCTCCCGAATGCTGGGATTACAAGCGTGGGCCACCATGCCCGGCTCTGTGCTTGATTTTAAATTGGTACTTTGATCATCATGGCCCCAGGAGCAACAGACTAAGCCTAGGTGTATAGTAGGCTAAACCACGAAGGTTTGTGTAAGTATTCTCTATCATGTTTCCACAATGATGCATTTCTCTGAATATATCCTCATCATTAACTATTATATGACTCATAACTGTACATAGAAAACTAAAAAATGGCCGGGCCTGGTGGCACACACTGTAATACCAGCATGTGGGAGGCTGAGACAGGAGGATCCGGGTTCGCAGCCAGCCTCAGCTACCTAGTGAGGCCCTCCGCAACTTAGGGAGACCCTGTTTCAAAATAAAGAATAAAAAATAGGGCTGGGGGTATACCTCGGAGGTAGAATGCCCCTGAGTTGAATCCCCAGTACTGCAAAAGAAAACTAAACTAAAAAACACAACCCAAAACTCGAACAACTTGATTAAAATATGGCAAAGGACTTAATGCACAGAGACCTATTGGTAAGCCAACTCAAGAAGTAGTTGGCCAAACATGGTGGTGCACACCTGTCATCTCAGCCACTTGGGAGGCGGAGGCAGGAAGAATTCAAGTTTGAGGCCACACTAGGCAGCTTAGCGAGATCTTGTCTCAAAATAAAATAAAAAACCAGGCTGGGGTTATAGTTCAGTGATAGAGTGCCCCTGGGTATAATCCCTAGTACGAGAATGGAAAAGAATGAAAGGGAGGAAAGAGAAAAGAGAAAAAAGGGAAGAGTAGGACTTCTATTCTTTGATAATTCAGATATTTTTATCAAAATATGAGACATTAGTTTTACTTTTAATCTACAATATTAGGAAAACTTACAGGGCAGATTTTCCTGTGCGGGGATCTATATAGGTAGTTGTTCTTCTGTTGTGGTCGACAAAATATGGAATTCCATCCACTGTGAATCTCATTTCCCAGCCTTCAGGTAAGGGCTTTTCATTTAATTGACTATAGAATAGGAAAAAAATATAACAAAAAAGATTTTAAGTAGTTACTTTTTGGCTAAGTACAATAACTAAAAATGCCCATCAATGTAAAATAATGTAACATAAAATCTTTCGGAAAACCATTTGGTCTAAGATTTTTAGTTGTGTACTAGACATCTCTATCTGGAGAGCCTATAATAACATAAAACTCATTATTAAAATACATTAAAAATCAACCATCACTCAGTCTTCCACATATTCTTGGCTGATGTTCCCTCAACTACCTACTAATCCACCTTAAGCATCTCATGGTAACTACGCTCTGCCCATTCTGCTTTAAAAGTCTTCATATTCATCCCTGTTTTCAACCTCCAACACCTCAGTCTGGGGCTTTATTTGCCTCTTTTGTCAACTTCCTCAACAACCACTTAAATGGGTTTTCCTGCCTCTAGTCACTCTGGACCTACTCTCACATTGATACTGCTGACAGAATATCTTTCTATAATAGAGATTTCATCAAATTAGTTTTCCCTTTGAAGTGCTACTATTTTTTCATCATTACCAACATTAACATTTAAACTCTTCTATCTGGTATTCGCTCAGCCTCTATTCCCTGGCCTCAATGTTCCTTTTCGGATTTAACTCTGTAGCCAAACCTCCCATTCCTTACATGAATCCTGTGATTTCACTGCATATGCCTCATCATCATTTCCCTAATCAAGACATAATCTGTCTCACCTTCAAGTGAAACCTTTGACCCAAATCTCTATTACTTTTCTGTTAAGGAAACTCAAAAGTTTTCTATAAAATATTCCTATCCACTTCTTTAATATCTATCTTTTTATCCTGAAAACTCTGTGATCCTGGGCAAGCTACTCAAACTCTCTCAATTTAATTTTCTTTATCCATAAAATAGAGATAACAATGTCTATATAATACTATATGAGGCCAGGTGTGGTGATGCATGCCTGTAAATCCAGCACTTGGGAAGTTGAGACATGAGGATCACAGGTTCGAGGCCAGCTTCAGCAACTAAGTAAGGCCCTCAGGAACTTAAGAGAGACCCTATTTCAAAATAAAAAAGTAAATAGAACTGGGGGTGTAGCTCAGAGGTAGAACGCCCTTGGGTTCAATCCCCAGTACCAAAAAAAAGAAATAGATAATCTTTAAGAGATTACAAATACACTAGTAACTAAAAGTTCTTACCCTTGACTTCTGGGGTCTTCCCATTGTGTAATTCGAGTGTTGTGGTTGACAAAGTATACTCTGCCGTTGCTATCAGTTCTCTTCTCTTTATTATACAAATAAACAAAATAGCAAAGCATTAATTTGGCATTGTCTTTTCCCTCAAACTAAACTGAATTTCTCCATCTTATTGCATTCTTGATTTTATGGTTTCTACACCACATCTTTAAAATGAATGAATTTAGAACTGGGCATAGTGGCTCACATTTGTAATCCTAGTACTGAGGAGGCTGAGACAGGAGGATTGCAGGTTCACAGCCAGCCTCAGCTACTTAATAAGGTGCTTTGCAATTTAGCAAGACCCTATTTCAAAAAAAGGAATAAAAAATAGGGCTAGGGGTGTAACTTCAGAGGTAGAATGCCCCTGGGTTCAATCCCAGCGCCACACCCATCAAAATATAAATAAATAAAAAGGGCTGGATTCAGCCTTTGACTTTAAATGCACATACTTTTTTTTGTGTGTGTGCAGTACTGGGGATTGAACTCAGGGGCAGTCTACCTCCGAGCTACACCCCCAGCCCTATTTTTTATTCTTTATTTTTTGAAACCGAGTCTCACTAAGTTGCGGAGTGCCTCACTAGGTAGCTGAGGCTGGCCTCGAACCCAGATCCTCCAGTCTCAGCCTCCCGAATGCTGGGATTACAAGCGCGCACCACCACGCCCGGCTTAATAATACTATTTTTATAAGTAGTTAAGTATGTGCATTTAAGCCGTATTATTATTTTTTGCGGTACTGGGGATTGAACTCAGGGGCATTCTACCTCTGAGCTACACCCCCAGCCCTATTTTCTATTCTTTATTTTGAAACCGAGTCTCACTAAGTTGCAGAGTGCCTCACTAGGTAGCTGAGGCTGGCCGCGAACCCGGATCCTCCGGTCTCAGCCTCCCGAATGCTGGGATTACAAGCGTGCGCCACCACGCCCGGCTTTATATTAATCTTTTATCTGACATGTAAATTCAGATTCCAGGGCCAGAGATTTTTTTTCCCCTTCAGAAACTAACATGAAAGCGAGGCGTGGTGGCGCATGCTTATAATCCCAGTACTTGGGAGGCTGAGACAGGAGGATCATAGGTTCATGGCCAGCCTCAGCAAATAGTGAGACTTTTGTCAACTTAGTGAGACTGTTTCAAAATAAAAATAAAAAATAGGGCTGGGGATGTAGCTCGGAGGTATAATGCCCCTGGGTTCAATTCCTAGTGCCACAAAAAAAAAAAAAAAAAAAAAAAAGAAAAGAAACTAACATGAGGCAAGGCAAGATAAAGTTAATAACAAACTTGTTTTCCATATATGTTCTAGGTATATATACTGCTGATACCAGCATTTCTTAGGAGCGGTTATGAAAAACAAAATTTCAAATATGGACATACTTGAAAAAATAAAAGCTTGTTTTCTTAATGAAAGGAAGTACTGGGGCTGTAGAGCTAATTTTGTACTTTGTGGAAAGCCACATGGTAAACAATACTGAAATTACTGAGTATCAACCTGAATGCATATCACAGCACTCCCTGATTTGATGAATAAAACAGTGAAAAACAGAAGCTTCTTGATACTCTATGTATTCTTTCATAATAACTATGAAAATGAGAAAATACATCTACACTTGATGGGTATACAAAGCACTATATTAGACTACATTATTGAACCAAAAGCATTCTTCTATCTCCCATAGTATGCATGTGTTAAAAATGTGTTACTATAATGCCTGGTCCTAGCACATAAAAGTCTGAGAGGTAGTTAGGCATGGTGGCACATGCCTATAATCCCAGTACTTGAGAGGCTAACACAGGAGGATCACAGGTTTGCGGCCAGCTTCAGCAACTTAGTGAGGCTTTCAGCAATGTAGTGAGACCCTGTTTTCAAAATTAAAAAAGGACTGGGAAGCCGGGTGTGGTGGCGCACGCTTGTAATCCCAGCATTCGGGAGGCTGAGACCGGAGGATCCGTGTTCGCAGCCAGCCTCAGCTACCTAGTGAGGCATTCCGCAGCTTAGTGAGACTCAGTTTCAAAATAAAGAATAAAAAATAGGGCTGGGGGTGTAGCTCGGAGGTAGAATGCCCCTGAGTTCAATCCCCAGTACTGCAATCAATCAATCAATCAATCAATCAATCAATCAATCAATCAATAAAATAAAAAAGGGCTGGGTATGTTGCTGAGGTGGAATGCCCTGGGTTCAATCCCCAGTTCTCCAGTACTATGCGAGAAAAAAAAAAAGCGTGAAAGGTTGACAAAGTTGCTGTCAATCCCAGAAAGAAAACAGAGTATAAGCTGGAATTCGATTTCCTGGGAAAATACTGAAGATTTATCAATTGGGTCTCCTCATCTAACACACTACTTGTGCTATCAATGGTTACAGAAATAAGGCATATCCCCCAACGGCATAGAGTCATAAAGCAATGCTCAATCTGAGTGGTAGGATAATCAGGAACTCAGTAAAAAAGAGACAGCACTTCACCTTTGTAGTGTGAAATCCCAAGATAAACAAGTAATAAAATAGCAAGGCAAGAAACTGATAACCCAGATAAGCTGGGTCTTTAGAAGCGGCATGTTTTAAGGTCAGGGAGATTGAACCCAGGGACATTCTACCTCTGAGCTATACCCCCAGCCATTTTTTATTTTGTTTTGAAACAGAGTCTCCCTAAGTTGCTGAGAGTAGCATTCAAATCTGCAATCCTACTGTCTCAGCTTCACAATTATTGGGATTAGAAGCAGTATTTTAAGAGCCAGGCATGGTGGCGCACGCTTGTAATCCCAGCATTTGGGAGGCTGAGCCCAGAGGATCCGGGTTCGAGGCCAACCTGAGCTACCTAGTGAGACCCTCCGCAACTTAGTGAGACACGGTTTCAAAATAAAGAATAAAAAATAGGGCTACGGGTATAACTCGAAGGTACAATGCCCCTGAGTTCAAACCCCAGTACCGCAAAAAAAAAAAAAAAAAAAAAATTAAATTAAAAAAAATAATAAGGGGGCTGTAGAAGCACAGAGAGGGAAAGAGTATTTTTTTTTTCCTGAAAAGGGGGCAGTAAGCCAATAAATTTGGGAATCTATTATCTAGATGATGAGGATAATAATTAATACAGAAGGCAAAGACTGGCTTGCAGGAAAGCCTTTCTAATAAGGGCAATAAAGTCCAAAACTCAGAATTCTATGAACAAGAAATAACTTTTTCCCCTACAGCTGTTCCAGAGAAAGAATAAATCCTGTATTGAATCAATTTCTCTTTCTGTAATGTGGACATACAATAACTCTAGAAATAGAGCTGAATAAATCATCCATGTCTGGGGATACATGGATGTGTGTGTGTGTGGTACTAGGGATTTATTTATTTATTTATTTATTTATTTATTTATTTATTTATTTATTGGGACTGGGGTGGAACCCGGGGGCTTTTTAACTCTGGGCTACACCCCCCAGGCCTATTTTATTTTTATTTGCAAAAAAGGTCTTGCTTAGTTGCAGAGGGCATCACTAAGTTTCTGAGTCTGGCTTCGAACCTGGGATCCTCCCATCTCAGCCTCTCAAGTACTGGGATTACAAGTGTGAGCTACCATGCTCAGTTTTTATTTTTTATTTTTGAAACATGGTTTTGATGTAGGATAGAAGAAATAAGTAGGTAGAAAGGAGACAGGAAGGGAAAGTAAAATATCACTTTAATATAAAAAACCTGGAACTGGAGCGCTTTCGCCTCCACTCCACAAACTGGTTCTCTTTCCCAGGCCTGACTCTCCCAAATTCCTGGGAAGTCTATACCTCTTGGAGTTAACTAAAAGAAACTATAATTGCTCTGTGCACTGATAACAAGACAGGTACGATAACTTAGGACACTCTCCAGCTGTCAATCAGCTAATGAGGACCCCAATCAACCTAAGGACCCTAAGGTTGACCAGACCACCAGACCACCAGGAAGTGCCTCAGGACTACTGGACTGTGATTATCTACCCTAGAGCTGACCAGACTACTTGATCACCATAAACATATACCTCCTTGAGCCCATCCCTCACAAAAGTCCCCTATAAGAAGAGAGCCCTAAACTTCCAAAACACCCTTCCTCATCTTGAGATGGCCCGCATTCTCTCTTGAATGTGTATTTCTTCCTTTTCTCCCTTTTCCCCAAATAAACCTCTCTCCATGTCTCTGACTTGTGCCTGCTAAAATTCTTTTCATTCACGTTAGCCAAGGACCTTGCAGATCCTGAGTTCCTGAACTGAAGATTCACCTCAACAGTTTTGCTAGATGACTGAGAGTCTCGCTAAGCTACCAAGGCTGGCTGCAAACCTGTGACCTGGCTTTAACTAGGTTTTAATAATGAAGTACCCAAGTGTACTCAATAGGCATACTCATGTGCTCCATGGTGTAGGGAACAAAGTCACCACTCTTCCTTCTTCTTTTTTTCTTTTGGTGCTATTAAGGATTGGACTCAGAGGCATTCTACCTCTGAGCTACATCCTCAGCCCTTTTTATCTTTTGTTTTGAAACAGGTTCTCACTAGGTTGCTGAGATTCCCACTAAGTGGCTGAGGCCATCCTTGAACCTACGATCCTTCTGTCTCAACCTCCCAAGTACTGGGGTTACAGGCATGCACACCACCACTGGCTCTATTATTCTTTTTTTATATACCTTTTTTTGGTGCATTATAGTCTCATACCAAAATAATGTAAATCATAGTGATGGTGACACACATGCACACAGCACTTGGTGGGCTTTCCCCTGGCTCCCTCCCGATTCTCCCCCTCTCCCCACACAGGGTATTAAGATTGACATTAGTATTCTCACATAACCACACAATGTCGATGAAGTAATTCCTTCATTGATCCTCCCTTTCCTCCCTCCCATTCCCTTAGACTACCTCCCTGGCTGCACTGAAGTTTCTCCTCCATTATCTGAATCCCCTCTGGTATCCCAATTACTCCCTAGCTTCCACATATTAGAGAAAACATGTGATCCTTCACTTGGTATGACTGGCTAGGTAATCTCACTTAACAATGTTCTCCAGGTTCATCCATTTTCCTGTAAATGACATAATTTCGTTCTTCTTTATTGCTGAGTAGTTTTTTGGGGTTTTTTGGCAGTACTGGGGATTGAACTCAAGGGCATTCTACTTCCGAGCTATACCCTCAGTCCGTGTATGTGTGTGTTACTGGGGATTGAACCCAGGGGCATTCTACCTCTGAGCTACACCCCCAGTCCTATTTTTTATTCTTTATTTTGAAACAGGGTCTAAGTTGCGGGGAGCCTCACTAAGTAGCTGAGGCTGGCGGCGAACCCAGATCCTCCGGTCTCAGCCTCCCAAGTACTGGGATTACAAGCATGCGCCACCATGCACGGCTATTGCTGAGTAGAATTCTATTGTATGTATATCCCACAATTTTGTAATCTATTCATCTGTCAATGGACACCTAGGTTGGCTCCATAATTTGGCTATTGTGACTTGTGCTGCTATGAACACATGGATAAGCATATATTACTGTAATTCTCTGATTTCAGTCCCTTTGGAAAGATACCCAGGAGTGGTATAGCTGGATCTATTATTCTTTAAGATAAATGCCAATCCCAACAAATTGTGAAATGTGTTTTAGAAAAAACAACATGACCATATTTTTCAGTTTTTAATCTGTGTGTGTGTTTTACTGGGGATTGAACCCCAGGGGCATTTTACCTCCAAGTTATACTCCCAGGCCTTTTTATTTTTAGTTTTGAAACATGGTCTCACTAAGTTGGTGAGGCTGGTCTCAAACCTGCAATCCTCCTGTCTCAACCTCTCAAGTACTGGGATTTCAAGCATGTGCCACCACGCCCAGCTCAAAGTTTTTAATCTTGAAATAATTATTAGTCATATGATATAACTGTATAGTTTCAATGTACCCTATAACCAGTTTTTTCTAATGGTGACATTTTATGTACCTATAGTTACAATACCAAAAACAAGAAACTAACAATGGTACATTTCTATTAGGTAGGAGCAGACTATCCAATGTTCACCATTTTTTTAAAGTTGAATTCATGTAGAATATATAATTCTACACATTTCATCCCATGTATAGAGACTTATGTACTTGCCAACACAATCAAGGGAGAGAACTTACCCATCATTACATAAGAATCCTCATGTTTCCTCTTGTATTTCTACCCAACTCTACCCTGTCCCCTGACAACTACTCTAGTTGTGTCATTTGTGTGTGTGGGGGGGTAGGGGGGTAACGGGGATTGAGCTCAGGGGCATTCTACCTCTAAGCTACACCTCCAGATCTATTTTCTTTTTTTATTTATTTTTTATTTTTTATTTTTTTTGCGGTACCAGGGATTGAACTCAGGGGCATTCTACCTCCGAGCTATACCCCCAGTCCTATTTTTTATTCTTTATTTTGAAACCGAGTCTCACTAAGTTTCGGAGTGCCTCACTAGGTAGCTGAGGCTGGCCGCGAACCCGGATCCTCCGGTCTCAGCCTCCCGAATGCTGGGATTACAAGCGTGCGCCACCACGCCCGGCTCTTCTTTTTTTATTTGAAACATGGTCTAAGTTACAGAGGCTGGCCTGAACCTCTGATCTTGTCTCAGCCTCCCCAGTACTGGGATCATAAGCATGTGCCACCATATCCAGTTTTGTTGTATCATTTTGAGAAAGTTATATAAACGGAATCATATGGTACTGTTATGGTTGATATGTGGTTTGAGCATGTCCTCCAAGGTTTTTTGTGTAAAGCATGGTTCTCAGTGTGGCAATGTGAGAAGGTAGTGGACCTTTAAGAGGTAGAGACTAGTAGAAAACTGTTAGGTCACTGGGAGTGTGCCTTTGGAAGGGATTTAAGGTCTCACTCTCACTTCCTGTCTTCTTACAGGAGCTCCCTCTCTCACATGTGCACCTGTTGCTATGATGCCACCTGACACATGGTCTTCACCAGAGCCTACCAGAAGATGGTGCCATGCTCAAACTTCCAGAACTATGCACTAAATAGGCATCTCTCTCTCTCTCTCTCTCTCTCTTTTTTTTTTTTTTTGCAGTACTGGGGATTGAAGGATTGAACCCTAGGGCATTCTATCTCTGAGCTACAACCCAGCCCTATTTATTTTTTAATTTGAAAACAGGGTCTCACCAAGTTGCAAGGGGCCTCACTAAGTTTGTGAGGCCGTCCTTGAACCTGTAATCCTCCTGTCTTAGCCTCCCAAATACTGGGATTACAAGTGTGTTCCACCATGCCTGGCTCTAAAACTTTATTTTAAAGAGTTAACTTAGAACATATGGAGAATTTAATATGTATCTAACACTCCAAATTAAATAGACATAACCAAAATTTCCCAGGTATTCACTCAAAATAAGAACAGAGTATCATATATAAATATTTGATTTGTGTGTGTGTGTGTGTGGGGGGAATCTGAGCTACACTCCCAGCCCTATTTTTTATTTATTTATTATTTATGGTACTAGGGATTGAACCCAGGGACATTCTACTCCAAGCTACACCCCGAGCCCTATTTTTATTTTTTATTTTGAAACAAGATCTAAGTTGCAGAGAGCCTCACCAAGTAGCTGAGGCTGGCCATGAACCTGTGATCCTCCTGTCTCAGCCTCCCAAGTACTGGGATTACAAGCGTGCCCCACCACACCCAGCTATTTATTTTTGTTTTGAAAAAGGATCTTGCTAGGATGCTGAGAATCTGCCATATGCCATCACACCTGGCTAATACCTGGTTTTTAAAATAGCTTTTTTTTTTTTTTTTTTTTGTGGTACTGGGGATTGAACGCTGAGGCATTCTACCTTAGAGCGACACCCCGGCCCAATTTTCTTTCTCTCTTTTCTTTTGCGGTACTGGGGATGGAACCTGGGGGCATTCTACCTCTGAGCTACAGCCCCAGTCCTGTTTTTTATCCTTTATTTTGAAACAGGGTCTCACTAAGTTGCAGGGGGCCTCACTAAGCAGCTGAGGCTGGCTGAGAACCCGGATCATCCGATCTCAGCCTCCCAAATGCTAGGATTACAAGTGTGCGCCACCACGCCCGGCTCCAATTTTATTTCTTATTTGGAAACAGGGTCTCACTAGGTTGATAAGAGTCTCACTACTTGCTAAGGCTGTCCTCAAACCTGTGGTCCTCCTATTTCAGCCTCCCAAGTACTGGGATTACAAGTGTGCGCCACCATGCCTGGCTTAAAATGATAGAATTTTTTAAAGAGGAATATAAGAAGTCTATTTAGGGAAGCGGGGGTATCGTTTAAGTAAAGGCCATGACAAATGGTTACATCCAGAGAAAGGACCTAGAATAGTTTATTTCCAGAAGTGGAAAATGGCCTAAAATGATAGAACTTAATGAAAAAATTCATGTGACTTACCCCATCCAGGTGGCAAAGGACCAAGGGGATCAAATTCTTTATTTTGTGATGTAGCAAACAAATCTTGATTCTAAAAAGAAGCCCCCCCCCCAAAAAAGGGTGAAATTATTAACAATTTAAGCAGAATATTTCAGAGCATAAGTATGGGTTCTACCTCCCTGGCCATATATAACAACTTAAGAGAAGTAGCACAGTTTTTGATAAATACCAATATAGTTTATTTTGGTGAGGTTATATATTTTTTTTATTTGGTGAAGTTACATATATATTTTAGTTTATTTTGATGAGGTTATATATATATATGACCATATATAAATACAGTGATATATGTGAGCATTTCTAACATTACCTAATATTTAAAATTCCCTGAAAATAAAATGGTACATAAATACATAGTTCCCATCCCCCAAATGACCAGTTTTACCTTTTTGCTACAAACTTTACTATATCAATAATATAAAAATTAGCAAAATACATAACCCACCAAAAGGTATTTATGAGTTATGAGATGGTTATTAGATGGTTGAGAAGAATCTTGCATATGCACTCAAAAACAACAAGATCACATACAGAACATGGGAAATACAGAATTTTGATAAGAAAAGGGTCAGAAAGAGTTGGCTGTCAGATAAGTAAAAAGAAAATTCCAACTGGAAAGTGTTAGAACTGTATGGAAGATGTCTTAAAGTTCTGTTTGCAATTATCACATTGGTGGAGAAAGAGGTTTGGCTAGGTAACAACTGAAGAATTCAATCCTTGGAAAAAGTCATACCGAATCCGGCTTGGTGGCACACACTTGTAATCCTTATACTTTAGAGGCTGAGACAGGAGGATTGCAGGTTTGAGGACAGCCTCAGCAAGAAGTGAGACTCGCATCAACCTAGCGAGACCCTGTTTCCAAATAAGAAATAAAAATGGGACTGGGGATGTAGCTCAAAGGTAGAATGCCTCTGGGTTCAATCCCCAGTAGTGTGCGTGTGCGCACACACACACACACACACACACAGATAAGTAAACAAATAGTAGACCCTGTTTTTAAATTAATTATATTATGGAAAAAAGTAAATTGGACAATGAACTCCATATACCCAGCATCAAGATCCAAGAATTACCTAAACTTTGCCACATTTCTCTACCCATCTTTTTTTTTTTTTTTAAACTATTCTTTGCTGAAGCAAAGATGAAACATCATTACAACCAACATATTTTCATTTGTCTCTCTAAAATTTGTGAATATTATTTCTTTTTTTTTTTTTGCAGTACTACTGGGGATTGAACTCAGGGGCGTTCTACCTCTGAGCTACACCCCCAGCCCTAGTTTT
>PVLC010043010.1:0-12701 GCA_004027655.1 Graphiurus murinus | reverse complement strand
CACAATCTTTCTTCCCAGGACTTCCCCAGCAACCCGGCCAACCTCTTCCCAACCGCTTCTTCTTCCCAACCAATTTCTCCCAGAACTTCCCAACAACTTCCCAGCCCAGCAACTTCCCAACCAGCCTTTCCCCAGCAGCGTGCTTTTAGCCGTGCTCCCTTATGCGAAAGATGGAGGCTTTTTATAGCTGCGCCGGGCCGAAGCCACGAGGTGTCTCATACAGCTCTCACCTGGCTGGCCACGAGTCGGGTGTGCTGGTGCATGCGCTCTGGCGTGGCACAGCCCACCTGTAGCTGCTTCTGGCACTTTACCAGGCGCCATCTAGAGGCAAGGTCCAGCTGGCCAGGCTAGGCCCCCGACACCCAGGGGCATTCTACCTCCGAGCTACACCCTCCAGCCCTATTTTTTTATTCTTTATTTTGAAACAGGGTTTCGCTAAGTTGGGGAGGACCTCACTGAGTAGCTGAGGCTGGCCACAAACCTGTGATACTCCTGTCCCAGCCTCCCAAATGCTGGGATTACAAGTGTGCACCACCACGCCCGGCTTGTGAGTTTTTTAAATAAATGAATTTTTTTTTTTTGAACTGGGGATTGAACTCAGGGCTACACCCCCAGTCCTACTTTTTATTCTTTATTTCCAAACAAGTTTCACTAAGCTGTGGAGGACCTCACTAAGTAGCCGAGGCTGACCTTGAACCTACAATCCTCCTGTCTGAGCCTCCCAAGTACTGGGATTACAAACATGCACTCATGCCTGGTTCAATGTGATTTTTTTAAGTAAATGAATTTTCTTTTTTTAAATAAATAAATAAATAAGCCAGGCATGGTGGCCCATGCTTGTGATCCCAGTACTTGGGAGGCTGAGATGGGGAATCCCAGTTTCGAAGCCAGCCTCAGCAACTTCGTGAGTCCCTCTGCAATTTAGTAAGACTCTTTCAAAATAAATAATAAAAGCTGGGTGTGGTGGCGCAAGCTTGTAATCCCAATACTTGGGAAGCTAAGACAGGAGGATCTCAGGTTCATGGCCAGCCTCAGCAATTTAGTAAGGCCTTCTACAACTTAGTGAGACCTTGTTTCAAAATAAAGAATAAAAGCCGGGCGTGGTGGCGCAAACTTGTAATCCCAGCATTCGGGAGGCTGAGACTGGAGGATCCGGGTTCGTGGCCAGCCTCAGCTAACTAGTGAGGCCCTCCGCAACTTAGTGAGACCCGGTTTCAAAATAAAGAATAAAAAATAGGCCTGGGGTATAGCTCGGAGGTAGAATGCCCCTGAGTTCAACCCCCAGTGCCGCAAAAAAAAAAAAAAAAAAAAAAAAGAATAAAAAATGTGGCTAGGGGTGGAGCTTAGAGGTAGAATGCCCCTGAGTTCAATTCCTGGTACCAAAAATACATACATACATACATACATACATACATACATACATACATACATACTGGTGATTGAACCCAGGGGCATTCTACCTATGAGCTATACCCCCAGTCCTATTTTATTTTTATTTAAAAACTGGGTCTCACTAAGTTGTAGAGGGGCCTCATTAAGTTGCTGAGGCTGGCTGCAAACTTGCAATCCTCCTGTCTCAGCCTCCCAAGTACTGAGATTACAAGCATGCACCACCACGCCTGGCTTAAATGTATTTATTTATTTATTTATTTATGTATTTATTTATTTATTTATTGCAGTACTAGGGATTGAACCCAGGGGCATTCTCCCTCTGAGCTATACCCCCAGTCCTATTTTTTATTCTTTATTTTGAAACAGGGTCTTTCTATTTTTTTTTTTTTTTTCAGTACTGGGGATTGAACTCAGGGGCGTTCTACTTCCGAGCTATACCCCTAGCCCCATTTTTTATTCTTTATTTTGAAACCGGGTCTCACTAAGTTGCGGAGGGCCTCACTAAGTAGCTGAGACTGGCCGCGAACCCGTATCCTCGGGTCTCAGCCTCCCAAGTACTGGGATTACAAGCGTGCACCACTACACCCAGTTTAAATTTATTTATTTATTTATTTATTTATTTATTTATTTATTTATTTATTTATTTATTTTTTGCGGTACTGGGGATTGAACCCAGGGGCATTCTACCTCCGAGCTACACTCCCAGCCCTATTTTTTATTCTTTATTTTTGAAACAGGGTCTCACTAAGTTGTGGAGTGCCTCACTAGGTAGCTGAGGCTGGCTGCGAACCCGGATCCTCTGGTCTCAGCCTCCCAAATGCTGGGATTACAAGCGTACGCCACCACGCCCGGCTTAAATTTATTTTTAACTGAAAAAAAATTGGGTATGTTTGTCATGCACATGTTTTTCCCAAGCTTTTTTTTTTTTTTCTTTTCCCAGTGATAGGGATTGAATCCACGTCCTTAAGTACTCTACCACTAAGCTACATGCCTAGCCCCAACATCTTCTGAAATATTTATATATGTGGAATGCCTAAATTGAGCTATAACATATGCACTACCTCATTTTATTTTTAATAATGTGATGTTTTGTTAAGTCAAATACCATTAGCTAGGTTGCCGTTAATGGTTTGATTTTCTGAAGTTTCTTGGTAAAGTATGAAACTAAGCAGAATATAGTGAGCCCTGTGCATCCATGGGTTCTGCATCTAAGGATTCAATCAACTATGGATCAAAGATATTCAAGAAAAAGAAATTTAGTTTGCATTGAACATATGCAGACTTTTTGTGTGTGTGTGTGTGTGTGTGTGTGTGTGTGTGTGTGTGTGTGTGTGTGTTACTGGGGATTGAACCTAGAAGCATTCTACTTTCACCCTCAGCCTGATTTTTTATTTCTTATTTGGAAACAGGGTCTTACTAGGTTGAGAGTCTCACTGCTTGCTGAGGCTGTCCTCAAACCTGTGATCTCCTATCTCAGCCTCCCAAGTACTGGGATTACAAGTGTGCGCCACCACACCTGATATATCCAGACTTTTTTTTTTTTTTTTGCCATTATTGTCTAAACAATACAAAAACTATTTACATGGCATTTACAGTGTATTAAATATAAGTAACATAGAGATGATTGAAAAACAGAGAGTATTTATAGGTTATATACAAAATACTAAGCTGGGTGTGGTGGCGCACGCTTGTAATCCCAGCATTCGGGAGGCTGAGACCGGAGGATCCGGGTTCGAGGCCAGCCTCAGCTACTTAGTGAGGCCCTCTGCAACTTAGTGAGACCCTGTTTCAAAATAAAGAATAAAAAATAGGGCTGGGGGTGTAGCTCGGAGGTAGAATGCCCCTGAGTTCAATCCCCAGTACCGAAAAAAAAAAAAAAAAAAAAAAAAAAAAAAAAAAAAAAAAAAAAACTACACCATTTTATATACTTGAGCATCCTTGAATTTTGGTATGGGATGTCCTGGAAGCAGTTCCCCCTCCAGTACAGAGGGATAAATGTACTTTAACTGTACATCTTTTCTTGATTTGTGTAGGAGTTATAATCCCTAGCACAAGTTAACACTGCAAAAACTTGGTGTTTAAATGTAAGCATATAGACTGTATATAAAATGGATCATTAAGCATAGAATATTAACAGCTATTTAATTTGTAAGGATATTTGGAGTAGTTGAAAGTCTGGCCCAGAAAAACCAGTCAGCAGTCACTGTGGAGCTGGGGATATGGCTCAGTGATAGGGCACTTGCCTCGCACGTGTGAAGCAAGCCAAAAAACTGCCTCTCCTCCCCATAAACTTTTTTTTTTGTGTGTGTGTGTGGTACTAGGGATTGAACCCAAGGGCATTCTACCTCCAAGCTACACCCCATCCTATTTTTTAGTCTTTATTTTGAAACAGGGTCTCACTAAGTTTCGGAGGGCCTCACTAAGTAGCTGAGGCTGGCTGCGAACTCAGATCCGCCTGTCTCAGCCTCCCAAGTACTGGGATTACAAGCGTGCACCATTACGCCCGGCTCCCACAAAAATTTTCAACCCTCCCTTGTGAATCACAGAGGGATGGTTTGCAGAGGAACTCCTAGGCACGGAGAGAGAAAGTAATCTGCCCAGCTCCAGCTCCCTGGCACCAGAGCTGGTCTGGTGCATGACCTCTTGACCAGCTCAACACTCCCTGAAGGTTCCTGCAGGGCCACTGCAGAGTGGCAGGGAAGCTCCACCCTCCTTTGGCCAGAGCAACTCTGCTTTTATTTATTTCATTTAAAAAACTGAGTGATGGCGCACGCTTGTAATCCCAGTACTTGGGAGGCTGAGACTGGAGGATCTGGGTTCGTGGCCAGCCTCAGCTACTTAGTAAGGTTCTCTGCAACTTAGTGAGAAAATAAAGAATAAAAAATAGGACTGTGGGTGTAGCTTGGAGGTAGAATGCCGTTGGGTTCAATCCCCGGTACCACAAAAAACAAACAAACAAAAAAAACTGAGTGATAACTGCTAATGTTTTTGTTTTGTTTTGTTTTGTTTTTTTGCCGTTGTGCCAGGCACTGCTTACTAAGAGATTCCACTGAATTCCCACAACCACCTTGTGAGGCAGGAGTTAGGATCCCATTCTGTAGAAAAAGAAATGGCGGCTGAGAGGCTGGTCTCAGGCTGCCGAGCCCCAAGTCCTCCTGGTTTCTGAGTCTCAGGCCCCTCCCTTGCACAGGCTGTCTCCTCCACCTGTTTATAGTGGCCTTCTGTGTGAGATTCCTATGGGAAAAGGTTTTGCTGTAAAACAGCAGCTCCAGGGAGGCCTGGGCCATTGGGTTGTAGGAATTTGGATAAGATGGGTCTTCCCAAGGCATTAAGAGAGGTCATGTTGAAGTAAGCTTCTAGATAGAGCCAGAGCATTCTTCATTTATAGAATGCACTTAACTGAGCAGGGTGTGGTAGGCACCACTATGATCCCAATACTTGGAAGACTGAGATCTGAGGATTGCAGGTTTGAAACCAGGCTCAGCAACTTTTAGCAAAACTCTGTTTTAAAAAAAATAAAATAAAATAGGGCTGAGGTTGTAGCTTGAAGGTAGAATGCCCTGAGTCCAATCCCCAGTACCAAAAATAAATAAATAAATAGCACTCATTGATCAATCATTGCAGAAAAGCAAAACAAATAAGATAAAAATACTCATAATCATTTGGTCATGGTGGCACATGATTATAATTCCAGGACTTGGGAGGCTGAGATAGGAGGATCACGGGTTCACAGCAGCCTCAGCTACTTATTCCCTCCACAACTTAGTAAGACCCTGTTTCAAAATAAAGGATAAAAAATAGGGCTGGGAGTATAGCTCAGAGGTAGAATGCCCCTGGGTTTCATTCCCAGTACTGAAAAAAAAAATTCCTCATTATGAGTTAGTAATTAACAGATTGTGAATAATGTTACCAACTATATATTAGGCAATGAATTTATTCATATAGTTTGTTTATAGAGATTATAAACTATCATACAAAATATTCTACTTTGTAGTTTTTTGTGTGTGATACTGGGGATTGAACCTAGGAGTGCTCTTCCACTGAGCTATACCCCAGCCCTTTTTATTTCTTTTTTTAATTTTGAGACAGGGTCTTGCTAAATTGCCTAGGATGAGTTTGAACCTGCCATCCTCCTGCCTCAGCCTCCCAAGTACTGGGATTACCGGCATGCAGCCACCGAACCTGGCTTACTTTGCAATTTTTTTGGTAATATATACGTTTATATAACAGAATAGGATAAGAACCCACCCTCGACATAATTTGGCAAACTTTGCTTGGCCAAGTGGAATTTGGACATCTCTTCTGCTTTTTGGAGAGCCATAACCCTAGACCCCTTTTACTTCTAAGATCAGTGCCTGGCATGCCCCCTCCCTTGCTCACTAAACCTCTCCATCCAGCCATTACCTCTTTTTTTTTTTTTGCGGTACTGGGGATTGAACTCAGGGGCATTCTACCTCCAAGCTATACCCCCAGCTCTATTTTTTATTCTTTATTTTGAAACAGGGTCTCACTAAGTTGCAGAGTGCCTCACTAGGTAGCTGAGGCTGACCTCGAACCCGGATCCTCCGGTCTCAGCCTCCCAAATGTTGAGATTACAAGTGTGCGCCACCACACCTGGCCAGCCATTACCTCTTAATCCTCACGTCACTAGGAGGTCACTGGATGTCGTCTAATTACCCTCATTTTATTGAGCAGGAAACTCAAATTCAGGTGGTCACATGAGTGCCTTTTGCCTGCTGCCCTCCTTCCCTCCTTTTTGAGAATCACCAGCCATAGCCCACATGCTCCAGAAGAGTGATTTCCCAGAGAAGCCGCTGGCTCTTGGCTGAGACTTCTGGCCCCTGCAGAGAACCACAGATGTGGGCAGAGCCCGGGCAGCTGCCAGGGGCCAGGCTCCACACCGCGCCCTGGGGATCTCCTCCTGCCAGGGCCTTCGATGCCTGCTGCGTCTCCTAGCAACTGTTGGTGGTGTCGATAGCAGCGGGCTGTGAGCTGGAGATGGCTCTCATTTCAGAGCTGAGGTCTTCAGTAGGGATTTGCTTTTTCCTTTGCCAGTTAGGCACCCTTGAGCTGAAGGTCAGCTTTGCAGGACACAGGTGGAAGCTGGGCTGCTTGGCGCCTTCCCACTCCCCTGGCCTCAGTGGACCCGCCCTACATCAAGTGCCCAGAGGGCGGTCTGCTCCTCCCAGGCCTCTTTCCCAGGCGCCAGGGCAGGAGACATCAGGTCTGGGGCATCCTGGCATTCTAATCCACTGAAGATCAGAAAGTGCCAAGTCTCTGGTATCAAGGGAAATGACCTCAGAGCTTTGGATGCGGCTGCCAGGCTGCTGTCCAGACTTAAAGATGCTTGGCGGGCACCTGTCACCCAGGCTGGATGGTCTCTAATCCTCCCCTCAGACCTTCCAAAGGGAGCTGAGAGCTGGGCATGGTGGCGCACGCTTGTAATCCCAGCATTCGGGAGGCTAAGACAGGAGGATCCGGGTTCCCGGCCAGCCTCAGCTACCTAGTGAGGCACTCCACAAGTTAGTAAGACCCTGTTTCAAAATAAAGAATAAAAAAATAGGGCTGGGGGTATAGCTCATAGGTAATGTGCCCCTGAGTTCAATCCCCAGTACTGAAGGAAACAAACAAACAAACAAACAAAAAAACAACAAAGGGAGCTGAGGCATGTGGGAAAGCAGACAGACTTCTAGGATAAGGTGGGGTGAGACCTCAGAACTTCAAAGCTCCTTTCTTGAGTGTTCTGCTCCCTGGAGTTTGAAAACAGTTTTCCTCTTGGGCCTCTGGTAGGAATGAAGACCCGCTAGGTTAGCTGGGGCTGGGCCCCTGACAAGCTCCTCTTCTGCCCCTGGTATTTACCACTGTAGCTTCCAGTGGAGGAGAAACTGTCGCTGGAGGAGGTCCGAGGAGTTCCTGGGGAGGGGCACCTCATCTCAGAACGGACAAGGGGGGTTCTTGGCAAACACGGCAGAAATGAATTTAAAGGTGCATCCATCAGAGAAATATGTATTTAGGAAAGCAGAGACACAGTCAATAGAGAATGTGGAGCTGGGAGCCGGGCGTGGTGACGCACGCTTGTAATCCCAGCATTCGGGAGGCTGAGACAGGAGGATCCGGGTTCGAGGCCAGCCTCAGCTACCTAGTGAGGCCCTCCACAACTTAGTGAGACCCTGTTTCAAAATAAAGACTAAAAAATAGGACTGGGGGTATAGCTCAGAGGCAGACCGCCCCTAAGTTCAATCCCTAGTACCGCAAAAAAAAAAAAAAAAAAAAAAAAAAGAATGTGGAGCTGGGTGTGGTGGCGCACATCTCCTGTAATACCAGTATTTGGGAGGCTGCGACAGGGGGATGGCAGGTTGAGGCCAGCCTTAGCAACTTAACAAGACCCTCAGAAACTTAGAGAGACCCTATTTCAAAATAGAAAGGCGGGGGGGAGTAGCTTGGAGATAGAGTGCCCCTGGGTTCAATCCCCAGAACCATCCCACCACCACCACGGGGGGGGGGGGGGGGAGAGAGAAGGGGAGGAGGGAGACAGATGCTTTTAGAGACCCAGGCCACTCCTCCTCCTCCTCCTCGTGTGTGTGTGTGTGTGTGCGCGCGCGCGCGCGCGCACATTGTACTGGGTATTGAACCCAGGGACATTCTATCTCTGAGCTACATATCCAGCTCTTTTTATTTTGAAACAGGGTCTCCCTAAGTTACTGAGGGTCTTGCTAAGTTGCTGAGGCTGTCATCAAACCTGTGATCCTTCCGTCTTAGCCTTTTAAGTACTAGGATTATAGACATGCACCACCTTGCCTAGCACAGGCTCTGTGTGTGTGTGTGTGTGTGTGTGTGTGTGTGTGTGTGTGTGTGTGTGTGTGTGGTGCTGGGGATTGAACCAGGGGTATTCTACCTCTGAGTTACACCCCCAGTCTGATTTTATTTTTATTTTGTAACAGGGTCTTGCTAGGTTGACATGAGTCTCACTACTTGCTGAGGCTGTCCTCAAACCTGCGAGCCTCCTATCTCAGCTTCCTAAGTACTAGGATTACAGCCGTGAGCCACCACACCCAGCACAGGCTCTTTTGCAGGAAACTTGGTGAAGGGTGGGTATGGGAAGGCACGTCTGGATGACCTCAGTCTGGTGCTTCCAAGACAATTTATGCTGGTCTGGCAATTGACAGGATCCTTGGGTTGGTGTCTTCTCCTTCATCTGATATAGATGGAATTGAGAAAGTGCCCTATAGTACAGATTTCTGGGAAAATACCCTAGAGTATAGGTTTCATATCTCCCTTTGTTCGATCTATTATAAAAAATACATGTATTTGTGAGCTAATTCACAGTACACAGGGAAATTTTCATAAGTGGGTGAATTTCCAGTAACTTTAATATTGTGATCGAAAATTTGTAGGTTTTCCAGAAATTTGGGAGTGACAGGCCTGAGAAAGGAAACTGCCTTGAGGAAGAAAGTATGAGAAACTGTAGGCTTTTAAAATTAGTTTTATTTTTTTTTAGTACTAGTGATTGAACCCAGGGGCTACCTCTGGACTACAGCCGTTTTTATTTTTTATTTTGAAACAGGGTCTCACTAAGTTACTAAGGGTCTTGCTAAATTGCTGAGGCTGGCCTTGAAACTTTCCTCCTTTCCCAGCCTCTCAAGTACTGGAATTACAAGCATGCACCACCATGCCTGTTTATGTTATAGTTTTCTTGTCCTTCCTTTTGTCTCCTTCCTGTCTTTTATTTCTTCTATCCTCACTCAAAGCCCACAGAGGGCCTGCTGTCCACGATGAGCACACTCCCAGCCTCCCCTCTTCCTTTCCCTGTGACCCTGTGAGGGCGGACTGCTGAAGTCCAGGCTCAGAAAGGCTATCCGTGATTCACCCAAAGCCAGGGACCCAAGCTAGTCAGGGTAGAGCTCTGGCCCAGATACCGATTTTGCAATTTTTCTACCATAACCCAAAGCATTCGTCCACTCACAGAAAATTCCTTAAAAAGGAGTCATGTTGTAGGTATGTTCATTCAAAAACTCTTCAGGAGGACGCTTATGTCCACTCACTCATCGCCAGCATTTACGAAGCACTTTCCACCAGCCCACGTCGTGGCTGGAGACTGTGGGAAACTCAAGAGGTGAAACCGCCTCATTTGTGCCTCAGGAAAAGGACTTGAGGACGAGGGCAAAAAAGAAGAGAGGTCCTCATCACAGACAGGGGAGGATGCCGGATGCCGGAGGGAGGCCCAGCATTCCAGCTGGTGGGCAGGGGCTCCAGAGGGTTCCAGGAGGGGGGTGTGGGGAGGAAGGGGATTTGTTGGGGAGCTGCAAGGCCCTTCAGAATCTTTTAAAATTTTTATTATTATTATAATTACTATTATTTGTAGTACTAAGGATTGAGTCCAGAGGCATTCTACCTCTAAGCTATACCCCTGGTCCTATTTTATTTTAATCTTTTTTTTTTTTTTTTTTTTTTTTTTTGGTATTGGGGATTGAACTCAGGGGCATTCTACCTCTGAGCTATACCCCCAGCCCCATTTTTTATTCTTTATTTTGAAGCAGGGTCTCACCAAGTTGTGGAATGCCTCACTAGGTAGCTGAGGCTGGTCACGAACCCGGATCCTCTGGTCTCAGCCTCCCAAATGCTGGGATTACAAGCATGCGCCACCACGCCTGGCTTATTTTAATCTTTTGAAACAGAATTTTACTGGGTTGATGAGAGTCTCACTTCTTGCTGTCCTCGAACCTGTGATTCTCCTGACTGGGATTATAAGTTTGTGCCACCACACCCAGCTTCCTCAGAGTCTTGATGGTTGTGAACGGCAGAGGTGCAGACTGAGGCTGGTGTCCAGAGGTGTGTATGTAAAGAGCCTCGCTCGGATGAAGTTGTGGTGCACACGGTCCTCGGTCCTCGACGGTGGTGTGGGGCATCTGTCTTGGGCGACCCTGGCTCAGCCTTGAGGAGCAGAGCACAGTGCGACCCCTGGCCAGGACGCCAGGGAGGGACAGTCCAGAGGCCCCTTCCTCCTCTTCCTTCTCAGCAGGCAGGTATGTGCTTGGCCCAAGGTGAAGGGGAAGCTCAGCAGGCTGCCCTAGAATGCTTGGTTGCTGGCATCCTCAATGCCTCAACTTCTTCCCAATCAATGTTACTGTGTAGAGGAGGCCAGGAAGTGGGAGTAGGCGTGTCTGTGAGCCCAGGAGAGCTGGGGCAGACTCACCGCTCTCCTCTGAAGAAAGTCCTTTGAATCACTGGTGTCTAACACATCACAGCTCAGCGCACCCTTGGTAGACAGTGCCACCAAGTGAGCAGGAGGCAGCCGTGCCAAGCCACCTCTGGACAAGGTGAGCCCTGCCATTTGCTGGCTTTGGGGCCTGGAGTGGGTCACTTAACTCTCTGAACTTCAGGTTCCTCCTCTGTGAAGTGGGGATAGCATCGTGTCTGACTCATGTGGTGGTTGTGTGGTTTTCATGAGATAAATGACCAGCATATAAATGGCAGAAGTAGAGCCAGGTGTGGTGATGCATGCTTGTAATCCCAGTACTTGGGAGACTGAGACAGGAGGATCACAGGTTCAAGGCCAGCCTCAGCAACTTGTAGACCCTCCGCAACTTAGTGCGGCCCTGTTTCGAAATAAAGAATAAAATAGGGCTGGGGGTGTAGCTCAGAGGTAGAATGTCCCTGGGTTCAATTCCTATTTATTTAAATAAATAAATAAATAAATAATAAATAAATAAATAAATAAATAAATAATAAATAAATAAATAAATGGCAGAAGTACTTGACCAGGTACATGACACATAACTGGCAGTCAGGAAGTATCTGAAAAAGTGTCAAACACTCTTCCTTTTATTTTCATCTGCCAAATATTTGTTGCTTACTTGGAAAGGTTTTTTTTTTTTTTTTTTTTTTTGCGGTACTGGGGATTGAACTCAGGGGCATTCTACCTCCGAGCTATACCCCCAGCCCTATTTTTTATTCTTTATTTTGAAACCGAGTCTCACTAAGTTGCAGAGTGCCTCACTAGGTAGCTGAGGCTGGCCGCGAACCCAGATCCTCCGGTCTCAGCCTCCCGAATGCTGAGATTACAAGCGTACGCCCAGCTCTGGAAAGGTATTTAGTGTCAGAAAGCTCTGCTGCTTGGAAATGAGAGGCCAGCCCTGGACTAGGCGCAGGTCCTGTGGCTGCTGCGTCCTCTCCAGGACTTGATCTGGCTGAGCTGAGTGGGATCTGAGACAGCTCTCCAGGGGGATGAGCAAGTGAGTGGCTTTGCAGTTTGCCCTGTCAATAACAGTACTGGGTTTTTTTTGTTTGTTTGTTTTGTTTTGTTTTTTTTTTTTTTTGCAGAACTGGGGATTGAACCCAGGGGCATCCCACCTCCGAGCTACACCCGCAGTCCTATTTTTTTTTCTTGGCGGTACTGGGAATTGAACTCAGGGGCATTCTACCTTCGAGCTACACCCCCAGCCCTATTTTTTACTCTTTATTTTGAAACCGGGTCTCACTAAGTTGCGGAGTGCCTCACTAGGTAGCTGAGGCTGGCCGCGAACCCAGATCCTCCGGTCTCAGCCTCCGGAATGCTGGGATTACAAGCATGCGCCACCACACCCGGATCTATTTTTTATTCTTTATTTTGAAACAGAGTCTCACTAACTTGTGGAGGGCCTCACTAAGTATCTGAGGCTGGCCCTGAACCTGGGATCCTCCTGTCTCAGCCTTCCAAGTACTGGGATTACAAGCGTGGGCCACCACGCCCGGCTCGTCCCAGCCTTATTTTATTTTTTACTTTGAATCAGGTCTCACCAAGTTATTGTGCACTGGCCTCAAACCTGCAATCCTCCTGTCGTTACCTCCCAAGTGTTGGGATTACAGATGTGTGTCACCGAACTGGGCTTAGGGGCTTTTTTTGTGTGTGGGTGGTACTGGGGATTGAACTCAGGGGCATTCTACCTCCAAGCTATACCCCCAGCCCTATTTTTTATTCTTTATTTTGAAACAGGGTCTCACTAAGTTGCCAAGGCCCTCACTAAGTAGCTGAGACTGGCCTCAAACCTGGATCCTCCAGTCTCAGCCTCCCAAGTACTGGGATTACAAGTGTGCGCCACCAAGCCCGGCTAGGGGCTCCATTCTTTTTTTTTTTTTTTTTTTTTGCGGTACTGGGGATTGAACTCAGGGGCATTCTACCTCCGAGCTACACTCCCAGCCCTATTTTTTATTCTTTATTTTTGAAACCGAGTCTCACTAAGTTGCGGAGTGCCTCACTAGGTAGCTGAGGCTGGCCGCGAACCCGGATCCTCCGGTCTCAGCCTCCCGAATGCTGGGATTACAAGCGTGCG
>PVLC010043009.1:0-12716 GCA_004027655.1 Graphiurus murinus | reverse complement strand
GCAACTATCAAGAACACAAACAACAACAAATGCTGGCGAGGGTGTGGAGAAGTGGGAACCCTAATACATTGTTGGTGGGATTGCAAATTAGTGCAACCACTTTGGAAAACAGTATGGAGGATCCTCAGACGAATGGGAATGATCCTACCATATGATCCAGCAATACCTCTACTGGGTATCTACCCAAAAGAAAGGAAACGAAACTATCAGACCAACGCATGTGTATCTATGTTTATAGCTGCACAGTTTACAATTGCCAAACTATGGAACCATCCAAGATGTCCAACAACAGATGAATGGATTACAAAACTATGGGATATGTACACAATGGAATTTTACTCAGCCATAAAGAAGAACAAAATCATGTTATTTTCAAGGAAATGGAGGGAACTGGAAAACATTACATTAAGTGAGATTAGTCAGTCACAAAAAGTTAAAAATCAAATGCTCTCCCTAATATGTGGAAGCTAGGGAGAAAATGGGACATAAGAGGGACTCCAGATGAAGGAGAATTCTTAGGTGAACAAAGAATGTGACTTAATGGAAGGTAATGGGAGGAGGGGGGACACCCTAATGAGCATGATGTACTTACAAGATCACATCAAAGTCAATCACTAAACTGACCTGGAGAAGGAGGGAGAAAGAGGGAGGGGGGTAGAAATTGGGGAAGGGTTAATGAGAATTGTGTGCATGGATGTCTTTACCTGTACTAGCTTGTACCCAACAAAGATGTGTGATTAACCCTGTTGTACCCAAGAAAGTATAAAAATCCATGCTAAAAAATTTAAAAAATAAAAAATGAAAAAAAAATAAATAAAAAGGGCTCGGGGTGTAGCTCAGAGTTGGAATGCCCCTGGGTTCAATCCCCAGTACCCCCCCAAAAAAAACCTAAAAATTGAGAAGGTGCAGCTTGGAAGTAGAATGCCTCTGTCTTCAACACCCTATACTACCAATAATAAAAATAATAATATTCAAGTCTACATTATGAATTTGGGTTCCATATTACTAATATACATCATTTATTTTAACATACCCCCAACATTATTATTTAACTTCACCCAGATTTTCTTCTTATACTGTATACAGTATTCTTTTTTTTTTTTTGGTAATAATTTGGGGTGAACCCAGAGGCATTTTACCTCTGAGCTTCAAACTCAGCCCTTTTTTAACTGTATTTTGAAACAGTGTCTTGCATGGTTGCTGAGGCTGGATTTAAACCTGCTATCCTCCTGTTTCAGCCTCCCAATTAGTGGAATAACAGGAGTCCTGTTAACACTGAGTCTGGCTTAACATTTTAAAAATTAGATCAACAATCTTAAATTCGTTCCATATTCCTTATGCAAACTTATTTCAACATCTCCCCAACATTTCTTTACTCCACTAGATCAGTTTTCTTGTGCTGTATACATACACTGGATTTTTTTTTTCGTAACAACTCTTGGACCCAGTAGTATTTTAATCTGAGCTGCAACCCCAGTCCTTTTATATCGTATATTTTTATTTTTAAAATTTAATGTTTGTAACTGGGGATTGGACTCAGATGTGTTTTACTTCTTACTCTATTCCCAGTCCTTTTTAAATATTTTATTTTGAAGCAGAGTGTCTCTAAGTTTCTGAGGCTGGCCTGCAACTTGCCATTCTCCTGTAGCAGCCTCCTAAGTTCTGGTGCTGCAGACCTGCACCATCAATTCTGCTTAGAACTGTATTTAAAATCCAGTAACAGTCAAGTGCTGTGACATGCCTGAAATTCCTGTATTTAGGAGGATGACAGAGAAGGATTGCAGGTTCCAGACCAGCTTCAGGAATTTACACAGACCTTGTTACAAAATAAAAACTAAAATTGCTAGTAGTGCACCTTCAAGGTAGAATACCACTGGCTTCAATCCCAAGTACCAAACAAGAAAATAAAATTCCATAACCTGAAATTTTTCCATATTACTGATACTAATTGTGTCTAATATATCCCCTACATTGTCTTCTTAACTCCACATTTATGAGCTTCTTGTCCTTTAGAGGGGGTATTTTTTATAATGGAATTTGAACTCAGAGACTATTTACCTCGAGATACATATTGTTATTTTGAAACAGTATTTCACATAGTTCCTGAGGCTATACTCCCAACTGTGATCCTCCTGCCTCAACCTCCCAAGTAGAGGGATTATAGCCATACACTAAAGAGCCTGCATTAGAATTGCATTTAAAATCTAATTACATCCAGGTGTGTGTTTACAGGATTCTGTAATCCCAGCATTTGGGAAGCATAGACAAAAGGATTGCAGGTTCAAGGCCATCCTGAAGAGATTAGAAAGATCTAGTTAAAAAAAATATGGAGTGTTGGAGGTCTATCTCTGAGGTATAATGCTGTTGTCTTCAACCCCAGTAACAAAAAAATAATAAATAAAATGATATCCATGTCCACAATCTGAAGTTAACTCCGTATTAGTAATATAAACATATTTCAAAATCTCCTTAACATTATTTCTTAACCAGGTTATTTTTCTTGTTCTGCTTACAGTGCATTCTTTTGTTTTTGTCCTTGTTGTAGTAGTAGTAATTGGAATTGAATCCAAGGACGTTTTACCTTCTGCCTACACACCCTCTTTTCTATTGTTTACTTTGATGTAGAGTCTGGCTATGTTGTTGAGTCTATCCTGAAACCTATTATCCTCCTATTTCAGCCTCCCATGTTTTGGTATAATAGGTGTGCACCACCATACACAGCCAACAGTCTTTGTAAAGTACCGTTCCACAATCTTAAATTCCTTCTGTATTCCTGATATCGACTTTATTGCAACATCTACCCAACATCTTTTCTTAAGTCTTCTTATCTGATTCTTCTTCTTCTTCTTCTTCTTCTTCTTCTTCTTCTTCTTCTTCTTCTTCCTCCTCCTCCTCCTCCTCCTCCTCCTCCTCCTCCTCCTCCTCCTCCTCTTCTTCTTCTTCTTCTTCTTCTTCTTCTTCTTCTTCTTCTTCTTCTATTATGGGTATAGAACCACAGTGGCATTCTAACTCTGAGCCTTGGAGCTACACCTCCATTCCTTTTATATTTTTTTAAAATTTTTGCTTTCTGTATTTTTTAGTTTTCCATATTAGGTATTAGACCTAGGTACATTCTATCAACAAAGGGTAGTGAGCTTGAGTAAGAGCAGAGACAAGCAGCTCCTCCTGACTTATAGTTTAAGACTGATCAGGGATTCCAAAGAGGATTTGAAAATGGACCAATTAGGGCCCAGATCGAAGGACCAATCAAGACCCAAATTTAACAATCAATCATAAGACTTGCCACGATATATAAGGTGTTCTCCAGAGTGCAAAGTAAGCAGAACATGAGTGCGGAGAGAAATCGTCATGTAGAGATGAACACAAGCAGAATGTTACAGTTGTAATGGTGCTGATGGCTCCTTTCCTTGATTCAAATAGATGAGTTGAATTGGAAAATTAAAACAAATAGACAGTTAGGTTGCAGCCTCAACAAATCTTCATTACAAAGTCAGTGGGAAATGGAGTGGGAAGAGAAGAAAAGCAGCATGCCTGGAAGACATGCTGGAGAGCCCTAAAGTGGAACCCTGCCCCCTCTCAGACCCTGGCGCTGAAATACAGCTTTCTTATTGGTATGTCTGTATCAATGTTTCCAAGACAATGGGCTAGTAACTTTATTTCTTAGGCAGGTGGTGCCTCTTTGTCTCTAGATGATAGTGCACTTACTAAGTGAAGAGGTCAAAAATCTATCTTGTTTTTACCTGTTGTATTGAGCTGTATTGGTTGCACATCAGCCATGAGTGCTTTGAAGCAACACACAGAGTTTACATTTCCTATACCAAGACCAGGTCACAAAGAATAGGAGAGAAACAGAGGCACTAATTGTTGCCAGTGTATCTGTGTGTAATCTCTAAGAGCAAGGCATAAGGCCCTTGCTATCTTTTTTTTAATTGCTGCATTATAATCATACATCTTTGTTAGGTACAAGCTGGTAAAGGCATACATGCACACATTTCTCATTTAACCCTTCCCCAATTCCCCCAATTCCCCCAATTCCCACCCCGCTTTCTTGCCCTTTCTCCTTCTCAAGTTCAGTTTAGTGATTGTTCATGAAAGTACATCATGTGCATTAGGGTGTCCCCCTTTCCCCCATCACTTTCCATTAAGTCAAATTCTTTGCTCACCTAAGGTTTCTCCTTCTTAATCTGGAGTCTCTCTTATATCCCATTTTCTCCCTAGCTTCCACATATTAAGGAGAGCATATGATTTTTTTACTTTTTTGTGACTGAGTAATCTCACTTAACATAATGTTTTCCAGTTCCATCCATTTCCCTGCAAATAACATGATTTTGTTCTTCTTTATGGCTGAGTAAAATTCCATTGTGTACATATCCCATAGTTTTGTAATCCATTCATCTGTTGATGGACATATTGGCTGGTTCCATAGTTTGACAATTGTGAATTGTGCAGCTATAAACATAGATACGCATGCATTGGTCTGATAGTTTGGTTTCCATTCTTTGGGTAGATACCCAGAAGTGGTATTGCTGGATAAATGGTAGGTTCATTCCCATTTGTCTGAGGATCCTCCATATTGTTTTCCAAAGTGGTCGTACTAATTTGCAATCCCACCAGCAATGTATTAGGGTTCCCACTTCTTCACACCCTCGCCAGCAATTGTTGTTGTGTTCTTGATGATTGTCATTCTGATAGAGGACTAATATCTAGGATATACAGAGAATTCAATAAACTCACAGCTAAGAAAACAAATAACCCAATCAAAAAATGGGCAAAGGATCTAAATAGGCACTTCACAAAAGAAGAAATACAAATAGCCAATAAATGTATGAGGATATGTTCAACATCATTAGCAATCAGAGAGATAAAAATCAAAACTACCCTGAGATTTCACCTAACCCCAATCGGATGAATTCAATTTTGACATCTCTTTGAGAATAGAACTTTAAAGGAACTTCAGCTCAATGCTGCTCCCACTGGTGGAAGACAGGCTATTGGCTTTCACCAGGATTTTTGGCTGATATACATTGAAACATTATTCATCCATAAAAAGAGAATAAAATTCCACTTTTGTGGTAACATGGATGGAACTAGAAGATAATATATTAAGTGAAGCAAGTAAGGTACAAAAAGAGAAATACTGCCTTTTCTCATTTTTCAAAGTTGAAATTGATCTCATGGAAAAGAGTATTATAATGAGTATTACTAGAGAATAGGAAGGAAAGAAAGTATTGAGAAAGAGAGGCTAGTTGGCAGGTACCAACCAAAATACAGTTATATATAAAGAATACATTCTAATGTGCTATAGCATGCATGGTGACTAAAGTTCATAACAACTTATTATATATTTTATGAAGAACTAGAAGAGAGGACAGAAAGGATTTTGAAGATTCCCAACACAAAAGAACAATAAATATTTAAAGAGAAGGAAATGCTAAATACCCGGACTTGACTTTTACACATTGTATATATTTATCAAACTATCACAATATAGCCCATAAATATGTACAATTATTATATGCCGATTTAAAAATGCTCACAGTGGCACACATTACTGATCTTAGGACTCTGGAGGCTAAGGCAGGATGATCACAAGTTCAAGGCTGGACTTGGCAACCTAGTAAGACGTGTCCAAATATAAAAAAAGGAAGGTCTAGAAATATAGTTCAGTGGTAGAGTGTCCCTGGGTTCAAGTCTCAGTACTGTAAAGAAAGTTGAATTTAATATACAAAAACAATCAATGAATTATATCATATTTATAAAATAAAAAGAAAAACACACATCCTGTAAATGGTTCAGAAAGGTCATGTAACGATATGCAGACCCTACTAATGATTTAAAAAAAATAAACTAGGAATAGAAAGGAATATGGTCAACCTTCTAAAGAGCTTCAACAAAAACCTCAAAGATAATATACTTAATGTTGAAACTCTGGATGATTTTTGCCTAATCTCAGCAATAGGGCACAAATTCTGTTCTTGATAATTCTATTCAATATTTTATTGGAGGTTATAACAAGGGCACTTAGCAGAAAATAAAATAAATGACATCAAAATTATCAAGGAAGGTATCACACTATTTGGAGATGATAGTATCATATATATGTAATATAAAATTTTAAAATATGAGAACTAATAAAATACTTCAGTAAGTTTGTGAAAACAAAATCAATGCACAAAATCAATTATATTTTATACACTAGCAACATACAACTGAAAATGAAGAAAATAATTCAATTTACAACAGCATCATAAAGAATAAAATGCTTAGGAATAAGTTTAACAAAACAAATATAAGTCTTATAGACTGAAAACTACAAAGTATTGAAAAAATCAAATGCCTAATTAAGTGGAAAACATGTCATCTTTATGGATAAGAAGTGTTAATATTGGTAAGGCACCAATATACCACAAATTGACTTAGAGATTTAATGTCAGCTTTATCAAACTCCTGGCTATCATTTTGACAGAAATTGACAAGGTAATACTAAGACGTATTTGGAAATGCAAAGAATGCAGAATAGCCAAAAAAGTCTTGGAAAAGAAGAATGAAGTTGAAGGACTTATACTTCCTAAACTCAAAACTTACTGCAAGGGTACCATAATCAAGAACACGTGAGCTGGGCATGGTGATGCACACTTGTGATCTCAGTACTTGGGAGACTGAGACTGGAGGATCTGAGTTTGAGGTGGCCAGTCTCTGCTACTTAGTGAGGCCCTCTGCAACTTAGCGAGACCCTGTTTCAAAATAAAGAATAAAAAATAGGACTAGGAGTGAAGCTCGGAGGTAGAATGCCCCTGAGTTCAATCCCCAGTACAACATAAATAAATAAATAAATAAATAAATAAATAAATAAATAAACAAACAAACATGTGAAGCAGGCATAAGATCTGTGGTACACAACTGAGGGTTAATAAGGTGCTAAGGTGCTGGGGAGTGAAATGGTCTATATAATCTTACGATCAAATCTCCAATCCTTTAGTGGGCTGTTGCCTCTACAATGTTCTGTCACCTTTTCCTTTATTCCTTTCATGTGAAACAGGAAGAAAGACTCGAAAGGGCCAAGTTGCCGACCTGTCTTTCCCCTAGGTAAAATAGGGCTTTGGGAAAGTTGGTTGCTTTTAAGAGCAGGGCTTCATGAGTGATAACAGAACTTCCTGAACCTCATTCAAAATGGTTACTATTCTCTATCTCCTGCTCAAAGAGCAAAGGCATTTTTTTCTCAGGTCATTGTTATTAGAACCTAGTAAGGTTCTTGAAGGCAAAACTCCCATTAGACTGGGCCCACAGAAATTTCTCCCCTGCCTTTTTTTTTTTTTTTTTTTTTTTTTTGGTACTGAGTATTGAACGCAGGGACATTCTACCTCTGAGCTATACCTCCAATCCTTTTTATTTTTTTTTATTTTGAAACAGGGCCTTGCTAATTTGCTGAGACTTATCTCAAACCTGTGATCCCCCTGTCTCAGCCTTACAAGTACTGGGATTACAAGCGTGCAGTGCACCACCATGCCTGGCTGAAGTTTCTCCTTTTTTTTTCAGTACTGGGGATAGAACTCAGGGGCATTCTACCTCCAAGCTACACCTCCAGACCTATTTTGTATTCTTTATTTTGAAACAGGGTCTCACTAAGTTGCGGAGGGCCTCACTAAGTAGCTGAGGCTGGCTGCGAACCCGGATCCTCCGGTCTCAGCATCCCAAGTACTGGGATTACAAGCGTGCGTGATGATGCCCGGCTGAAGTTTTTCCTTTTAATGAATGACTTGGTGACTACAAAATAGTCACATGCAAAATAATGAATTTGGACTTCTCAAACCATGTACAAAATTTAACTTAAATATATCAATATCCTAAATAAAATAGCTAAAATATAAGGCTCTTAGAAGAAAGAAGTAAATATTTGTGTCTTTCTTAGAAAGGACACCATCAAGAAAGTGAAAATCAATACGTAAAATAGGAGAAAATATATAGCCAAATTAGGATGGAAAACTCTTGTTAAACTCATTCATTTTAGCCTGGATACAATAATATATAAAGACAGATTAACTTACAAATGTATGTATATTCACCTTTTCCCTCTCTTTGGAAGGAGAAATAAGCAGGTCAGCCAGAGCACTGGCTAGGAACTAGGACTGGGTTGGGTATTATAAGAAGCTGACTGGAATAGGTTAATTGTTTAAGACAAGCCAGGCGTGATTGCACATGCTTATAATCTCAGTACTTGGGAGGCTGAGACAGGAAGATCGCAGGTACATGATCAGCTTCAGCAACTTGTGAGGCCCTCCCCTACTTAGTGAGACCCTGTTTCAAAATAAAGAATACAGTACAGCTGGGGATGTAACGCAGAGACAGAATTCCCCTGGGTTCCATCCCCAGAACTACACACACACACACACACACACACACACACACACACACACACACACACACAATTGTTTAAGACAGCTTATTGCAGATGAAGTTAGTGATGCAAATAAAAACATATAATTGCTGTGTGTGGTGGTGCACATCTGTAATCCCAGTACTTCGTGGGCTGAGACAGGAGGATCATAGGTTCCAGAACAGCCTCAGCAACTTAGTGAGACCCTCAGCAACCTAGCAAGACCTTGTTTCAAAATAAAAAATAAAAGGGGTTGGAGGTGTAGCTTGGAACTAAGGCTTAGACGCAAAAGTGATCAGTTAAAAAAAATGAACAAACAAAATAGCCAAAGAGACATGAAAATATTTGAAAGCAAGAGATACAGCTGAGTCTGGAAAACAGTTAACTCATATGATAGAAAACAGGATCACAGGATCGGGGCAAGTAAGGAAGAACCGGGATTGTTTATTATCTTAAATACTGTTTAGTACCTACAAGATATGTCAATGAGTACAGTATAAACCAGTAAAACAGATATGATGAACTGATTTGGATTGAAGTGCAAAGAAAATCCATCTGTTTAACCACACAGAAGTGTTCATGTGCTGCAAAGGTCTTATGCATTGACTCTGGTAATCACTTCCAATTTTCATCATGGCCATTCAGATCTAACCACTGTCATTATGGTGGAATCCGAAAGTCTTTAGACAATTGGCTTCACAAAGAAAAGTTTCTATCAGCTTTATTCCTTAGAGGGCTATATTCTCAAGTTTGCCAAATACCAAACAAATCAAAATTAAAAACAAAAGTAAAACAACACAAAACATAAAATATATGACATATAATAGTCTTAATATATAATATATAATTATAGAAAATTTATAATAAGTTAAGTACTGGAGAAACTACTAAGCTGGAAACAATTATGTAAGAGAAGACCACTAGTATTAACTAGAATAAAAAAGGAATGGCCGATCAAGTCTGCAAAGCTGAAAATATATGTTCTAACTGGGAATCTTATATTCACTAATTTATAACTAGAACCATTTTATCATGAATTGGTAGCTCTGAGGATACTGCCTTTACAGATCTCAATATTTTTTTGGATAAAGAATGTAATTTTATCTATTCTTCAATGCCTGTCACATACATATCTAAACAGAATTATAAACAAAATTCATTGAAAATAAATTTGATGATTATTAAAATGTTAATAAATAAAAACTTCTATAAAATAGAGTATTTTTACTCTAAAAGCTCTCTTCAAATCATTGTGTTAAGTCCATGAGAAAATCATTCCTATTTTAATTAATAACCTTATTGCACAATGGTCACAGCATTCTAAAGAATTAAAGCCACAAAGATTACCTTCTTTAGTTCCCAAATCATATTGTCATCTATTTCCTTGCAAAGTTCCATACTTAGTTGGGGTAGTGGCAATAGGACTGTAATCTCAGTACTAGGAAGTCTGAGATAGGTGGATCACAGATTTGAGGACAGCCTCAGCAACATAGCAAGACTCTCAGTAACCTAGTGAAGCCATGTTTTTAAAAAATAAAAATAAAAGGGCTGGGAGCATAGCTCTGAGGTAGAATGCCCCAAGGTTCAATCCCTAGTACCACACACACGCTAAAAGAAGGTCTATAGTTTGGAATTTAACTAAAGTCTTTGGATAAGGCTTCAAAAACATAAGTAAGTCCTTAATATATTTGCAGATATCAAGTAATAAGTCTATAAAATGTCACTCTCAGAAACTAACTAAATATTCAAACTAAGTCATAATTCATATTTAATTTAATATTGTTCAAAATAATTTATTTTACTTCTAGAGAAACTTTGACACAAGAATCCAAGTCAGGATGATTATTAAATTTATATGTAAAGCTTTGTAATGTCAAGAATTATTATATGTAATATATATATATATATATATGTATATTTGTTACTATATCATTTGTAACTTGTATGATATTCCTGGCACTTATTCAACATTCGTTAAATATTTGTGGAGTGCATGATAAATCAGTAATGATTGCTTTTGTTAGTTTACAGATATTCTCTACCCAAAGAGGAAAGGTTTAAGTAAGTTAACAGTAAATACAAAGCAGTAGTTGGTTATTGGGTAATGGAAAAACTATCTTCCTGAGGGAATATATAAAATTTAATCATAGCAAAAATAACAATAGCATCTATTGTTATATTCTCAGCTTCATCAGGTCATTAGTATAATGCTGAAAATAGCATTCATGGTTAAAGATGGCCTAGTTGCACCATATGAGAAGAATGAAGATATCAAAAACTTAGCTTGTTAGCTTCATAATTAGTTCAAGAAAGAAAAGGAGAGGGGTAGGGGGACAGGTTCCCATGCCTCATGAATAAGTTAAGCAAATCATTTAAAGTATAACCTGTTATAAGCCATCTATCTATCATCCATCTATCTATCTATCTATCTATCTATCTATCTATCTCTACCATATATATGTACATATATATACATACACTATATATATATATATATATATATATATATATATGAATAAGTATGTGTGCAAAAGTACTCATTTCAAGTGTGGATTATTACACTTAAAATTGTGGTTATTTTATAGCCAGGGGCACATGCTTATAATCCCAGTACTTGGGAGTCTGAGACTGGAGGATCTGGTTTGAGGCCAGCCTCAGCTATTTAGTGACGCTCTCTGCAACTTAGTGAGATCTTGTTTCCAAAATAAAGAATAAAAAATATGTCTGGAGGTATAGCTCGAAGGCAGAATGCCCCTGGCTTCAATCCCCAGTACTGCAAATAAAAATTGAGGTTATTTTTAATTTTTTGTATAATACATATATAAAAACTTGATGTACAGCCAGGTGTGGTGGCATATACCTGTAATTGCAGTACTTGGGAGACTAAGATGGGAGGATCACAATTTTGAGGCCAGCCTCAGCAAATTAGGGAGACTCTGTTGTCAAATAAATAAAATAGTTTGGGGTATAGCTTGAAGATAGAATGCTCCTGGGTTCAACCACCAGCACTACCAAATAAAATAAAATAAAAATTGATGAGCCGGGCATGGTGGCGCACGCTGTAATCCCAGCATTTGGGAGGCTGAGACAGGAGATTCCGGGTTCGCAGCCGGCCTCAGCTACTTTTTGAGGCACTCCGCAATTTAGTGAGACCCTATTTCAAAATAAAGAATAAAAAATAGGGCTAGAGATATAGCTCGGAGGTAGAATGCCCCTAGATTCAATCCCCAGTACCGAAAATAAATAAATAAATAAATAAATAAATAAATAAATAAATAAATAAATAAATAAATATTAAAATTGATGCATTCTACAATATAGATCTATGATAAGTCTTGATACTAATTCTTGAAAGGAAGCACATTCTCTCTATGCTGATGTTTTCTTTCATGTAGACGGAAACCTATGTGTCATCCCTGACTTCTGTTTAAGCATTATTTAACCTCTAGGAAGATAAATGACTAACTGATGAGTTTGAAAGGGAAATTCTGGCCTCCATAGTTTGGCCCCTCTTCTCTCCTTTTAGAAGATATTTACCTGCAGGATACTTTCCTCCCTCCCTTCCTCCCTTCCTTCCTTCCTTCCTTCCTACCAACTTCCTTCCTTCTTGAACGGCATTATACCTCTGAGCTACACCTGCAGCCCTTTGGATTTCTTATTTTGAAAAAGGGTCTCTCTATGTTGTCAAGGGTATCACTAAGTTGCTGAGGCTAGTCTTGAACCTGTGATCCTCCTGTCTCAGCTTCCAAAATTCTGGAATTACAGGCATGTATAACTGCACCGTTATCATTTCTTAATTTTATGGGAGAGGACCACCCCAGTGGCGAAGCCTATCATAGCCACATCTTACCTGTGAAAGGGTGGAAAAACTATGTTATCTTAAGTTTCAAAACTAGAAACTATCCAATAAAGATGACATTTTGACCACCATGTATTTATTTTCTTTCTTAGATTTCTTAACTTCCAGGCTGGGAGAAGATCATTATTTACAGTAATTCCCTCAACATGCTCTAAATTATATGTGATTTGATTCCTCAGATGAAAATCATACAAATCAGCAAGAGTAGAGTCAAAGAAGTTTCCACTGATGCTCCGATTATTCCATATAACTACATGACCTTATCTCAATCACAGCAAAATAAAAGATGGATAACTACTAAATTTAGAGCACCTGATAATTGTAAGTGCTTACAATTGACAATTGTATGGTGCTTGAACCTACAGATAATATAGATTGTCAACTATTTGAAGATAGGAAATAATCTGTGCATACCTTTTCATCTCAGTAACAATGGCAAGAGCATTGAAATCCGCAAAAAAAAAAAAAAAAAAAAAAAAAAAA